>JAJJMA010010739.1:0-26608 GCA_023529015.1 Papaver nudicaule | reverse complement strand
TCCTCTACATTCCATGGAATTTTGATGAGAGACATGAAGTATGTAGGAAGGCTCTCTAGAGAGGATTTAATTAGGGTGATCCTCCCTGCTTTATTAAGGTGTCTTCTCTTCCATGGAGCTAACTTCTTCTGCATTCTCTCCAAAATTACATCCCAAACAGCCTCGTTCCTTCTAGTTGCACCAATTGGGAGTCCCAAGTAAATATTAGGAAGAGTACTAACCTCACATCCCAGCTCTAAGGCTAATTCATGCACAATGTGATCTGCACCAACACTAATGATAGAGCTCTTATGTAAGTTTAGCTTCAATCCTGTGAGAACCTCAAACATTATTAGAAGGACATGAAGCCATCTAATCTCTTCCCTATTTGCATTCAAGAAAATCAAAGTGTCATCAGCAAATTGTAAGTGTGAAACCATAGTTCCTCCATCTACCACCTGGAAACCCCTAATCTTGTTATCTCTAACAGCTTGCTTAGTGAGTTTAGAGAGAACCTCAACCACCAAAAGGAAAAGGAAAGAAGATAGGGGGTCACCTTGTCTAACTCCTTTGGAAGGTTTGATTCTTGAAGTTGCAGCACTATTAACAAGAATAGAAAATTGAGCATCGCAAAATCTAATCTTGCAAGATAATGCCACACCCTATTTTCAACTAGGGATTGCCGCGCCTGTTGGAGAGGGCTTACCTTGATGCAGAAATAATGGTGGAATTGGCTTTTAGTGTGTTTAATCATCAAATGCCTCAAAACATATCTAATCTGATACATACTGGTGTGTATGGTATAAAGTAAAACTGGGTCTAGATAATTGCAATTGGACAAAGTAAAGAGAAGATATAATGAAATTTTATTGATAACTCGATTTGTCACAAATAAATCATAATGTATACACTGGATTTAACTTAAGAGCTACCGAAAATCAATAACAACCGGTGGTTTTACTATTTTACGTTAGAGGGGAAAAATCATTATGCCATGACGGGAAAATAATACACAGATATGTCGAGTAAAAATCATAGCCCGACTCCAAGAGTAGTAGATCTAATAAGGATTAGAGGGTCCATCCATAGATGAAATGCAGGTTCCCGCTACCACAATCCTTACTGCCTGAAAACAGTCTGAGATCTATGACTTCAGAAAGTGAAATGGTCTCAGACCATTGCATATCCCTTTGTTAGTAGCAAGTAGAAGATATTCACTGTACAATTTAAGAAAACAGCTCCGCAAAAATCATCCAGAAACCAACTCTAATTTAGATCTAAGAGGAAATATCATAACATGATCTATATTATTGAGTGTCATATTTCTCCAAGATATACGCAGAGGTTCCCAAAAAAAAGTCAAGATTCACTGCTACAAATCCCATTACACCACTAAAGAGAGAAAATAGAAAGAGAAAGAGAGATAGACGGCAGAGAATGAGGTATAATGTTTAGGTCTTCTAGGTTATTAAGAGTGTGAGTATAAGTAAAACCTAAAGAAGGGTATTAATGTCAATAACATACTTGAGACGAGTACATGATCAAATGAAGCCCAGGAGGAGAAGAGGACTCTTATTGGGTTATGTTTAGCTATACCCATTTACCGAAGGAACATTGGTCAATTGTAAGTAGTATATTGACCCATTTGAACGACCGTGTTGATAAAACATTGTGGAGTATGGTCCCTGCAGCGGTTTTTTGGTCAGTATGGATAGAAAGAAATCGAAGAATATATGAAGAGAAAGCTAAGGAGCTTTGGCAAGTACTCCATGATGCGAGAGCTCTTCCAGGGGCGAATCTAGGATTTGATGAGAGGGGGTGCAAACAAAAAAATGAGTTGATATTTTAGTATTATTGAAGCAAATAAGAGAGAAAAAACAAGGGTGTGCAACTAAGATTTTCATAGGGGGTGCAAATTAGGCTAGAAAAAGAAAATGGCTAGTAAAAAAAAAGGTGCTAATGGAGATTTGAGAAAACAAGGGGGTGCAATTGCACACCCTTGTCTAAGGGTGGATTCGCCCCTGAGCTCTTCTACTGTCTTGGGCTATGGTTCACAAATCTGATTATCAGATGCAAATAGATAGATACATTACTAATTGAGATACTCTTTCTGTATAATTTTTCTTCTTGTGTTTGTTTATTCTTTTCCCTTTCTTGGGCTTTTATTTACTCGTGGTAAATGAGTCCCTTTGTACTCTTTCTCTTTCTCTTCTTTACCGCACACACAAAACAAAAAAAAATAAAATAAAATAAAATAAAAATAAAAATAAAAGACGAATGCAAAGTGTGGTTCTTGGTGTTCTGAATAAGCGGTGGAAGATACCTGTGCCTGTTTGTGTTTGATACATTTGTTATGATTGGGCTGGAATTTAATAGGTTGAGTTTGTATTGAAGCATGCGACAAGTGCATATGGTTAGTGTCGACTGTCGAATAACATACTTAAGATGAGCAGATGAAATGAAGACCACAATAATAAGCCCAAGAAAGAGCGGCTTTTACTTAGCTATACGTCTATACCCCATTACCCGTCACCAAATTGAACAGTACCATTTTGTCTTGACTAGTGAGGATACTGATCCAAATGCGAGAGTAAATTTTAGATACATAATGAAGGGAGGCACACAATTTTCAACAACGTGTGCCAAATTATTTTTGCCGTTTCTAAAGATTAGCCCTATCTCAATATCTGAGAATTCATCTACAGTTCTTTCCCATATGAGCAATTCATGGCAACCCTTGTGTCTGAAAATTTAGATTTCAAAGTACGAAGAAAAGCACATACACAAGAAAGCTAATAAACTGGGTCTAGTCAATTACATGCATATTATAAGACCCTTTGACATGTTCAGCAGATATGAACTCAGACTTCAGCTAGAGACTCAATGAATTGATGAACAAAAGCCCCGCCTTTATAAAAATTAGGTCCTAAATTATGAATTTCCTTCAAGCAGTACTCTTCCTTGGTATTTAAGGACACCACTTTACCATCTGGTAAGAGTATAACAAACCTCAAATGATCTTCTTCTTCCCGAACAAGCAATATATGAAAATGCACCTTGTAATTAGCGTATATGGGAATGCTAGAATTGTCAAACGCTTCCGGGTATACAGTCGGCAACCCTTCGAGATTCACACAATATTTTACACTCCAACCGCTAAAGTCTGTCTCCATTTCTAAGACATCAACACTAGGCAACCATTCACAATCTCTCTCAATGAAGTACAAATGCCCCATGCACTCACCGAAGTATATAATGCTCGTTGAATAGCATCTGTCATGAATCGGAGGCAGTGGAACTCTCTTTACTAACTCTTGATCGATAATATAACAATAGGAATAGGCCTCATCATGATAGTAGTCGATCCAATTCAACGATCCATTCCAGAATACTCCAGAATTTCGAAAGATACACTTAGATGCATCGAATTGATAGTCAGAGAGCCTCCATGAGTTAGTTTCGGAAGAATACATATGAATTTTTGACTGATTTGATTCACCGCCTTTCCAAATACAAACAAGTTTGTAATGAGGTGATTTCAAAGGATCAAACGCTAAGCTAACAGAGATCGGAGTAGAGAAACTGAATTGAAATCGAGGCAGAGATGAAAGAGTCCTGCATTGCCTCGTGCATGGGTTGTATATGAGATAGTTGAGATTGTTTGGTTTGTCCCGAAATCTTCCACTTCGACATAGAAGAAGACCATTGCCAGATTGCAAGATCATCATTTCTGGCACCGTGTTGTTTAACAAATTAATGCTTTCAAATGGGTTATCAGAACCACTGGGGACACTTCTTCCGTCAAGGAAGAAACACTGAACATTGGAAGAACATGATTTAGGCTCTAAGGCGAATAGTCCAGCTGCCGAAAGAAGGGAACTCTGGATGAAATGCTTAGAAGATAAATGGGAATCAGATATGAGAGACAGCCAATGTTTTGAAACGGATTTGAACATAAGAAGTGACTTCACCGGTAAACACATCAAGATCTCTATTAAGAGATCGATAGTGCTTGCTACTTGAGAAGCTGATGACATAGATAATGATAAGTGCCAAAGATGATCAGGTAACCATTTTTCAACATACGTGCAAACAGCATCTTCATTTGTAGGTTTCGGATTTGTTAAAGAATGCTCCATGGCAAATATGGGCGCATATAACAAGAAGAAGTTCAAGCGAATAGAAAATGAAGTCTAGCTGGTGAATATTTATAGGAAGAGTTTGAGAATGTCAAGAATTCGATACATGTTCTTGTGAACTCTGTCAAATGGAGTGATCTAGAATCAATGCTAGCTTTTGCCTTTACATATTCTTAATATAGAATGTTGACTATAAACTTAAATGCAATTTACAATCAAAAGACTTTCAAATTACTCTATTGAATACTGATTCATAAATTAATTCGTCGAAAACATGCATGCATCGTTACTAGAACTTAAATGCAAATTACAATTCTCAAAAATCTGGTGTATGGCTTTATAATTTCAATGACAATTACATTTTTCAAAACTCTGGTCTATGACACTATACTTGATTTTTATAGCATGAAACTATTTCATACTCCCTCCAGGCTCTAAATCATGTAAGGCATGACTAAAGGTAAACACTTCAAAATCTCTAATAAAACATCGACATTCCTAGCTAGTACTTGAGATGCTGATGACACAGTTAAAGATAAATGCTAACGGTCAAGCAACCACAACCATTAGTCGACAGACTTTTCCGCAAAACCTCCAACTGTAGTTTTAGAATTCGTTAAAGAATGCTCCATGAAGAATATGTCTAATCCATATAACAGAAAAAGAAGTTGAAGTGACTAGCAAGCCATATGGTATAGTTATAGAAAAAGTTTGAGAATGTCACTTCAAGAGGCATGAAGGCATTACTATCAAGAACTTGGTTAATGTGATTTTGCATGTTTCCAAATGAATTCTCTTTTGAATTCTGTCAATTGCTTTGTCTATCGAACTACATTCATAGTACTCCCTCCGTTTCTTTTATATAGGCGGAGGGACCAATTCTCTTAGATTAAGAAAACATTTTTAAAGTCATAATTTTCCATGTTTTTTCTTGTTTTACCCTTTGTCTTATTCCAAACACAATTACCTGTGTTATTATTAAGAGTATAAATTGTAAAAAGTAGACTTGATAATACAATTATCCTTAATAAAAGTAACTTGAAACCCTTTAATTTTTTTTTTTTTTTTTGAAAGGTAATTTCATTTCCTTGGTAATACACCCTTTCCTCATTAATTTTGGAGGATGTTAACTCAGTCGCCTACTTAGATACCATAAAATTAGATATCAACCACTAGAGTGGTTCAACTGTCCAAATCCACAGTCCATAGTTGCATTGGCACCATCAAAGCCAACAAATGAAAATGTTGCTTGCACGCAACAATTTGTACACCAAAATCCTACACCACGTTGCGTCAATCACTTATGAGTTAGACACTTAGTGAACCCACTCTTTCAATAATCTTGATTGACATACAACCAAGTGAGTCGGGGTCCTCGGGGAAGAATTTTCATAGTTGATGGCGATAGTATGAAATGCTTGTAACTGGTAAGAGATTTCTCCAAAGAAAAACAATTATTGTAGATGAGTCACTTAGTCGTACTATATTGTAGCCATCTTTGAATTTCATAGACAACAATTTGATTGGAAATATTTAATGTTTTATCAAACAAATAAGTTAATGAAATTTTGTTTCTCTTAATTAAAGAGAGATACACTCTTGTCTCCCCCAAAGATAAAGAGTGCAAACTTGGTTATAACATTTCATATCATCATTATCAACAACCATACAGAGAGGTAGTACTTTGGACTTCCATAAATATAACTTTCAACCTTTCCATATATGCATACCTTTTAAGTTTCAACCAAAGGTTAAGGCATATTATACAAAAGTACTTCCAACAGTCTTTAACTACAATCAATAGTTCCATTTGTCTCTGTACGTAGTTGATATTCAAGTACTACTTAAAATGGATAAGCTAATCAGCCATTGTGTTAAACCATTGTGGTTTGGGATTTCTTGTAGGCTTGTAATTCTCCTTGCCCTATTTACTCTATCAGCAGATGCAGCTACTTATAATGTTCAAGTTTTTGGAGCAACACCAAATGATGATTCAGATTCGACGAAACCTTTTCTACAAGCATGGTCTTCAGCGTGCAGTTCTATCAAACCTACAACAATATGGATACCTCGCGGAACCTATTTGGTTAACACAATAACTTTCAGTGGTCCTTGTAAAAGCGCAAGAGTTACGGTTCGAATTGATGGTACAATTCAGGCGCCTCCTAAGAATTATCGGGAGATTGGAAATTTTGGGAATTGGGTCTTATTCCAAGGCATCAACGGTTTAACCATCAATGGTGGCATTCTAGATGCACGTGGATCTCAGTTTTGGGATTGCAAAAGATATGGGGCAAATTGCCCAAGAGGTGCAGTGGTATGTACATAAAAACAATCAGCCATATCAATTCCAACTACTAAGTTTGTTTATGAGTGATATGCATAAAATTTGACATGACCAAATTTCCAATGTTGTTATTTGCAGTCTCTAACGTTCAACAATGTTAAAAATTGCACCGTCAGCGGTATTACTTCCTTTGATAGCCAGAGAGCTCATATAGCTATCAATGGTTGCAAAAATATGAAGATTAGGAATCTGACTCTTATTGCACCTGGTCAAAGTCCTAACACAGATGGTATAGACATACAATCATCAACTGGTATAAAAATCACTGATTCAAGCATCCGAACAGGTGATGATTGTATTGCAATTGGTCCTGGTACCAAAAAGATATTGATTCAGCGCATAATATGTGGACCTGGGCACGGCATTAGGTACATCCATATCATGTTTAACATAATATGCAGTCATCTAAACAGATGTTTTACTTTTTTTTTTCTTTTTTACTATGATCTAACCTAGCGCATGCATTCGTGCATGGGCTAAATATGCATGCAGTATTGGAAGTTTGGCCAGAAATGTGAACGAAGAAGGGGTGAAAGGAATAAAAGTAAAAGACGTAACCTTCAATGAAACAGATAACGGACTAAGGATTAAAACATGGCCAAAACCAAGTAATGGTTTTGTAAAAAATGTTTTTTATCATAATATTCGTATGATAAATGTTCGAAATACTAATTAAATTTAGCATATTGCCCATCACTAGAGGTGTAAAACGTGCCGGCACGGCACGGCACATGGCACACGAAGGCGTGCTTTTACGTGCCATGTGCCGTGCTGTGCTGTGCCAACAATTTTAACGTGCTGTGCCGTGCTGTGCTTTTTTAGTCAAAAGCAAAGCACGGCATGGCACACGGGCATGGCACACGAATAAGCGTGCTGGTACCAAAGGATGCTCTGACCAAGTAAGAACTAATCAAAATGCTTGGCCTGATTAGTTTTATTCATAAAATGATTTACCTAATTTGATTTTGAACTTGGCTTGTATCAGAATTCTGGAGTCAAGATCAGCGGGGTGACATACCAAAATGTAAGTGGAACATCGGCGACACAAGTTGCCATTAGATTTCATTGCAGTGCCACTAACCCATGCGAAAGGATCAAATTATACAACGTTAATCTCACTTATCCAAAGCAACCAGCCAAGTCATTGTGTTTCAACGCCGCTGGAGTATCTCGAGGACAAGTTACTCCTAAAAGTTGTCTAGTATAATTCTCATTCAAGTTTATCATGTATGGGTTTTACTTTTATGTAGTTTATTTTTTTAAATGGGAAGTATTTGAACCAGCTGCTTTATTCTCCCAAAGAAATTTCCGCATCTTTGACGCGAGCTTCTTAATAATAGTTGATGGAGCTTTGAAGATGGAAAAGTAATACAATGGCAGGGAGGAAAGGATATTTTTGAGCATGGAAAGCTTACCCCCTTTTGAAACAGACAAATGACTCCAAAGAGCATACCCAAGTACAAAAAAGGAATATTATCAGCCTGACAACCAAAATCAGCAGCCCAAACTGGTAACTCAGGACAATGACCAACTGGAATGAGTTTAGTCTTAGTAGTATTCACTTTAAGACCCGAAATAAGCTCAAAACATTGGAGAGAAGAGAATAAGTTATAAAGCTCATCCCTTGCATTGTTGAGAAAAAAAATGGTGTCGTCGGCATAGTATAAGTGGTTGATAATAATTCCATTTGCAACATTAAAAAACCCATTGAATAGGTTTATGTTTGCAGCTTTATCCAAGTATCTTGAGAAGCCTTTCATTGCCATATTGAAAAGAAATGGAGAAATAGGGTCACCCTGCTTAACCCCTTTTGAACTTTTGAAGAAACCAAAAGAAGATCCATTAATAAGCACCGAGAAAGAAGCAGATGAATAACAAAATTTGATCCATTTACACCAAGTGGGACTGAAACCCAAATAATCCCATCTCACTCTATCAAAAGACTTTTCAAGGTCTATTTTGCAAATCAAACCTGAGTTACCTGGCTATAGTCTTGAGTCCACTAACTCGTTAGCAATGAGAATCCCATCTATGATTTGTCTTCCTTTGATGTATGCGTTTTGCACCGGTGAAATTAATTTGTTCATTACTAACTTCTGCCTTGTAGCAAGAGGATGAAAGAGTTTTTCATATCCCTTGTGTCGGGAAATCGAGGGTACGTTCATCCGAACCGACATGTTTCTAGTATTTAGTGAAACATCCTACTTTGGATTACTTAGCTCGAACCCGTTACTTACATCTTCAGATTAGCATGACTGATAATAATACCAGCACGAATATAACGGATACGATAATTGATAATCAACACACGACACAAAGATATTACGTGGTTCACCTACACCTTTATAGGTTACATCCACGGCGAAAACCACCCCGAGAATCTTCATTATCATAACAAGTTATTACATCGACACGCTTCGTATAATCAACTAGCTATATAACCCACTAACGATAAACGAAACAACAAGACATTACGAAGATTTACCTCTTCCGTTGTTCTTCTTCTTCCTTAGATCTTCATCCCATGGTTGCTTCGACTTTAGACAAGAGCCGTGAAGAACCCTAGAAACCCTAAATTTGTAAATTAGATAGCCTCCAACCACTGCCGGTGACCGGATCTCAAATATAGCCCCGTTGTAAGTCAAATAATAGCTACGAAGAAACCAAATTGTGTGTCTATAAGGTATACACTAGCCATACTAATTTCTAATTCCGTATCTAAAAGGTATACACTAGTCACACTAAAATCAAATTGAGTGTCTAAAATACACAATAGCCACACTAAAATTAAATTGCGTGTCTACAAGAAAATTATAGCCATGGTTATAGGATAAATGCTCTAGTAAGATGAAAAATTAAGTTCCATAAAGACACGGTTATAGGGACATATGGCTATGGAAAATTATGAGAAAAAGCCACTTCAAGTTTGTGTAGCCGTAAAGGCACCCTTTTGTTACGGCACCTACTATGACGGTTTTTGGAAGAAAAAAAAAAGAACATAGCTAAAGGACTATGGACATGGTTTTAAAATGTGTCCAATGTGATTTTTTGTACTAGTGAACAGTACCCTACTACTGCAAACAATTTCAACTGTCATTGGCGCCATTTCAAAATTCCATCTGACAATTGTTCGCAACAAAGGTGAGCCATTGGCGTTCATTCCAAATGTGTCGTCCATTTTCCGGTATACATTGACTTGTTCTTGTACTAAACTCGTGGGCTAAATCTTTGGGCCTCTTGTTGAAGTGTTTACCCAATTGATAAAGGATACGGGCAGAGGTGACATTAGGGTTTATGTATAAAAGTGTAGCTACACTCTCTTCTGCCTCCCTCAACAACTTCGTCTTGTTTGTCTCTTTGTTCCAGAAACACAAAGCAACTCTTTCAAATTTGATTTTCTCTGATTACTGGGAAATCAATTATTGGGAGTATCCTCAGACTCATTTTTTACACTCAAGAATCGATCGCATTATGATATCTCCTCTTAAAAATAGGTCGGATCCGATGAAGATTGACTTGCACCAAATGTACTTATATTAACTACTAGTTTCATGAGAGGTGTAAGTCATCTCAAGGGATCTGAACTCCGCCGCCTATGTTCTCAATCTCAATTTTGATTTTTTATTGCAGGTGAAACCTATTATGTATTACAGGAGCCAATTAATGGAAAGCTTAATGCAGCTGTATCTCTGATGTCTCTAAAATTTTGTTTTGCCTTTGTGATAACGAGAATGGTCGAGTATTCTACGTTTATGTTGGACAATCAATGACAATATTGTGGGGTAAGCAAAACTACCGTAGTCTTTATTAGCATGATTGATAGGAGATACCGAATCTTTGAGAGGAAATACCGATCCATTGATAGTATTGTTTCCTTAATAAATCAGTAGGCAGATGCTTTCTGATTGTGTGCACCAAATAGGTAATATTTTCTTGCTATCCCTTTATTTCTTATGGATCAATTACATGTTAGTGTTCATTAAATCCTTCGTACATTAACAAATGGTACTTGGTGTATGGTTTTTAACCATGTAGGTGTGGGTTCGACCCCCGCAGACAACATTGTAACTTGATTACAGTGACAATGATAACACAATATAAAAACTGCCAAGACTAACACCAACAATCCATTGTTGGTTGAGCAACTTGGCCTTGGTCAGATGCTCAGTTTTGGCTACGGTTTGTCAATTGTTTTAAAGAGATGGGTGACAGGCAAAGGTGATTACAGTGGTGTAAGAGAGGTATTGTTAAACTCTGTCGATTTGCATGCTTATAGACTCCGCTGACAGAACATAAATAATGAACTCCACTGACAGAACTCAAGACATTGTAACAGAAGAACATTGTGAACATGTTCGATCTCCTTTTAAGTTTATGCAACATAACTACTATTACTTCAAACCATACCTCATTCCGTACTCCTCTCTTTTTCTCTCTGTTTACAAAACCAACAACCATTGCATAACATGTGGTATACACTTTCAGAAGTACGACCATCATCAGTGTACTACCATGTTTCTTTCTCAGGTGAATATGATGGATGAGTAAGTATAGAGACACCGATTAGGTCGTCATTTGTACTCTACCTTTGAAACCAAATATCGAAAATACTCTTCTAATGGGTCTATCATTCAGTGCCTGGATCCCACATTAACAACTGTTGTTGCTCTTGCTCATTCAGGAAGAAACGAAGTAGTAAGGAGGCATGTAGAGCCCGTCCAAGAAATAACAGTATTGTTCGCACGGGCTGTTACACTAGTTACTTTTAATTCTACTAAGAGTTTGATCACGCACCTAATCAATTCAAATACAATAAAAGAATCAGTTCCGATACTAATAGACTCTAGGAAGTGGGAAAGAATGGTCAAAGAAAATAAATCAATTAACTACTGATCAATTACCTGCCATAATCAACACTAGTACCATTGCACCAGCCTGCCTTGAAGTAATAAAATGAAATACTACAACAATATCAGAAACCCTATATCCGCGACTACCACAAAATCCCAAAATCAGAAACCCTAAACTCGATTGTACACAAAATTCCTAAAAAAAATTATGGATTAAACTACATACAAATGAAATACAACGAAAATCATCATCTGGGTATGAAGAACTTACCCTTTTTCATCAAGCACCATCTTGAATTATGCAAAAAAAAAAAAAAACCTAGGTCTACTGCAAATCGAGTTCTATTAGCTTCAATAATGTCTTGCATCATCTCCAAGAACACTCTATACCTAGTTTACCCGATTTGTAACTATTTCACTCGATCTCCCCTCTTTTCCCTCTCTGGTTTCTTTCCTCGAACTCCCATCTTTTCTCCCGCTTTTGTCTCTCTGAATTTCTCTCGACTGTTTCTCTCGACTGGTAAAGATAAAGATAAAGTAAAGAGAATCGGTAAAATGAAGTATAATAAAGGAAAATCGATTTTCCAGTAAAAAGACATATAAGCCCTTGAAGGCGCAACGTTAATAACGTTGATAATTAATTTTTAATAATTCTTATTTAGAGCAATGTTATTAACGGTGCACAACATTAATAGACGTTGCCTAGGACGCAACGTTAATAGACGTTGCAGATGCGGAAAAAAAACGTTGTAAATCAGGCCTCTTGGCGTAGTGCTGACCGAGGCATGCTGTTTTGGAGAGTTTAATTTAGTAGTCTTTATGTTTGTGTATCGTTGAAACCGCGGATTATGTTAACAGATGATTCTCTAATTAACGGATGTGTTCTATTTCTCTGTAAGTTTTAGTTTAGTTCAAACTTGTTGATTCGTATTTTTCCTATAACCATCTATAATAAATAAACTATTGTAATTGCAGGACCTATTTGACTTTATTGCAGCAGAACTAGCAAAACTTTATTGCTACAGACTTGCTTCTGGTAGGCAGAGGGACTTGGGTTTCACATTCTCTTTCCCAGTAAATCAGGCATCAATCGCGTCTGGAACTCTCCTTAATTAGGCAGTAGATATATCGTCAGCAAACTAGTACCATAGCTCTTGCCCATCTCCCTGAACTTTTCATTATATGTCTTACAATCAAAGCTGCTGGTGCGCACATATCATCGTTTTTCCCATTGCTACCTTACCCTTTTAATAGAACATCTTCAGGTGTTTCACTTGTCTGGGGTAGTCGTTCATCTGCTGTGTCAAATCCGCGGGGCTTATTCCTATGCTGGTGGAGGTGTTGGTTCATCGTTTTTGAATAGATGCCCTTCACTTGGTGAACTGGTACCAGTCTATTAACAACCGGTAGCGTTAAGTTCTATGAACTGGTGCAGCTTGTTCTTTATCTGTTGCATTTTTCTCTACACAGGGGCACTGATTCACATTTACTTTCCAACACTGAGCTAGTTTAACTACTTTTGCTTATTTAACATCAGCAGTAAGAGTCTTCACCTGTTGTAATAGCTTAAAATGTGTATAATGATTGTGTTAAAATTGGACGTATAATTTGAATAGTTAATGTATACAACTTTTTTGGTAAGATTTTCGTCTCTTTCCTATATAAACATTTAAAGTGAAGGTAAATTTGTAATACGAATTTTTTTAAATTTCTAGTCGATTTGGACGGCAATGATAATGAAACAATATTATTGAATTTATCGTATTATAGAACAAATTCAAGATTTTACCATCTCTTAAGACCTAAACTGACCAATTTTGTGATTTATTTGAAGATGTCTGCATGTTCTCAACAATTGGCGTGTGGATGGGTGGCCTGTGATTATTGTGCTTAATTAGTGTGGACACGGGAAGATAGTGGGTTGGACAAAAATGCCAGAAAACAATCTATTTTAAACCATTGCTGCCTTATAGACATTGTTGTAGTTAGGGAATTCTCAGCTTAGAATTTGGTTGTCCCTATTTTCATTTAGTAGGTCGTAAATAGGAAAATTTAGAATTGAAAAGTGATTAATTTTATAAATTTTGAGAGGGGTGGGAAACAGTAAAAGTGTAGATGGTAAATAGAAAGACCTAAAATTTTTAGGACATGAAATCAAAATCCATATTCTTGTCAGAACCCGTGTCCGGGGTCATCCACTAGTTGTATCCGCTAGCAAAACAATTTTTTTCTTGAATGATGGGCTATAAATTTGTTTTGGATTATATCCGTTGGGGCCTCTTATGTTATGTTGAGGTTCTATCCTTGATTAGGGCACAAGTTAGGGTTTAGGTGGATCTACTTTTTATAAATAGAGAAGAAGAATGCTACTCCCTTATTGAACTAAAACTCGTCGTCTTTGTCTCTTTAGTTATCAATCAGTCTCTTCTGCAATTACAAAAGAAAAAAAAAAAAAAAAAAAAAAAAACACTCTTTTTATTTTTTTTTTGTGTTTTTTTTTAAAAAAAATATTAGTGGGATTATTTTTACATCACATCTATTAAAGAAACGACTAGCGTTATGATTTTTCCTCTCAAATATTTCTTTTTAGATATATAGCTGAGAGATCCAGAGGTTATCTTGTGGAGACATTCTTGATAAGATGAAGTTTTGGACGTTGCAGAGCTCGTATGCTATAGCGAAAAAAGCTATAGTGACATCCATGGAAGATGCTCATACTGGTGGTGTGTTTCGGGTTATGCGAATTACGGGGAACGGTGCAGAGATAATTGAGAAAGTAGGTGCCGAACTATTAATGTTGGAAGACAATTTGTGCTCACTTCCCTCAAACTTTTTAAGAAATGCATTTTTCAGCATCTCTGTGAGGAGTTATTTTTTTTTTTTTTTTTTTTTTTGCTTTGGAAAACAGAAGCAGTACAAGATTTGGTGTAGCTCTTAGGCTTACACTCTTATATGGAGACTTTCATTTCTATGTACTACTTTAGTTCTGACAAAACATATTTCACTAGCTATTCTCATCTACACTTTTTTTTTTCATGATTAGATTTGGGTGATTGATATTTTCTACTGGGGGTTGTAAAACAAAATGTTGATGTAAATGTGAACTTGACATAGTTGAGACTTGAGAGTCGTACCTTTTTTTTTCATTTTGCTTGAGTTTCATTTGCGCGTAGCGGAAACTTTGATGCCCACAGTTTTAACGCCCCATACGGATCGAACCCGCTCTGATACCATGTTAGAAATTTATATAGTTCTCTGATACCATGTTAGAAATTTAAATAGTGCTCTGATACCATGTTGAAAACATAAATATTTTTGATGATGATTATATTGCGGAAATGGTATTGGAGATGTATGAGCATTGTATCGCCTTTGGCGTCGCTCATACAGAGCTCCTCAAGCTCTACTGGATACTAAGGGTGAACAAGGCGTATCTCACTGTATATTTATATTATGAACTTGAACTCTTGTTGATATTTCTTGCTTGGTTTTGCTTGGTTTCTTGCTTGATTACATTTGTTATGGGGCATGGCTATTTATAGCCTTACTACCGACTCTCTAGAGTCTTCTCCAACATCCACATAATTTTATGATTACATTATAGAACTCTCTAGATTAGTTTGACTCTCATTTTGTCTAGGCTATTCTAGAGACACTGTACTGACCTTCCATATCTCTAGCCAAGTCTTCACCGACTATGGCAAGTTGCATCGTTACACTGGGATATTACTAGTGTTACAAGTCCTTGCTAGAATGTTCTAGAATTTTCTTTGTCATTACAAATTACTAGTTCCAACACGAATTCCCATCGGTGTTGATGAAAACCCAATGGTGCTTAAAAACAGCTTTTCCAGGTTACGTGATGATCTACAGGGAGAAAAAACTCAAAGGGAAGACAGCAGCAGCTCTGAGGAGGTTGAGGATTTAGGTGATGCTGATATGTTGGCTTTTAATGATGATCAAGACTTCCCTGATGAGAACAATGAAGAGAATGATGGCGGAAGGAAAGGCAAGGGACAACACACTGATCAGACGACTGATTGGGTATTAGCATCACAGAGAGATGAAGAACTCAACAGACAAATAATCATCCAGCAGAAGAAGAGGGAGGACGAGGAAAAGAAAAGATTAGAAGAAGAAAAGAAACTACAAGAGGAAGAGAAACATGCTGATGAGCTAGAAGAGGAGAAGAGACGACGTAAAATTGAGTTACAGAAGAAGAAGGATGAGAAGGAAGCAAGAAGGAGTGAAACATTACAAGAAAACAGAGATAAAGAATTGGACTGTGGGGATAAGGAAATGGATGCTGATGATATGGATGACAACAACAGTGTTGATTTGACTGGATTTGGAGATGAAGAACATGAAAGCAGACCAAGTGAAGGTATGGAAGATGATGGAAAGATGGAAGGAGATGGTAATGATCGATGCAGGCCCAGATGCTACAATTCCAATAGAACCACCAATTGGGAATCAACCACCGGTTAAAAAGGTGATAGTCAAGAAGCCAAAGAGCAAGAAAACAGGAACTAAATAAGAACTTAAGTCTGGAATTAAGTTAGATTTTAGTCTTTGATTATTAGTCATGGATTGATTGTTAGGTTATTGGCCATTGGCCTTGTTTTTTATTTTGTTTTCTTTTTTAGATTTCTTGTGGCACACTAGGCATGTCTAGTGTGCCCTGCTACTCTTTGTTTTCCTTTTGCTTTTTTGATCTAATATATGGGACCCCTTTTGATCAAAAAAAAAAAAAAACAAATCATTTAATGTTAAGCTCACCGGAACATCACCTGGAAAAGTCATTCCCGGAAGGAGCTTCTACTAAAAATCCTTAATCGAATTATATTTTATTATTCTTTTCATTTTAGTTTCTGCTAAGCCGACCTGTTAGCATAATGTTGGGCATGAGTTAGCAAAATAACTTGCCATTTGTAGTTGATGTTCACCTAATTTTTTGTTTCCTATTCGAGTTTTGATCAAAATTCAATTTTGTATCTTAATTACAAGAGCTGGGCTAAGTGTTGACTGTCAAAGACCTGTTTGACTTGATTCTTCAATAAGTTGGGCTAAGCCACTTATAATGTCCATTGGGATGACTCTTTGGGCCTGTTTCGCTTCATTGAGGAAGAGGGCACACGTCAGGGTTTAGGATGTACTATATAAATACATGAGAATACCAAAACCTAAAGCTTCCCCGTTTCTCCACTCTCTGTTTTCAATCTTTAAAATTCTTTCCTCGTAAGAAATGAGTTACTAGGATAATCCTTGCATCAACATACAAAACCAAAGATCCACTATCATTATGATATTTTCTCTCAATAATAAATTATCTAGAATTTATTGAAAACGTTCATATGTCTGGTATGACGCTTGGCTTGTGAAATCTACCAGATCTCTATCTTCAAAGCTCCAACCGAGAAAACAGACACAAGGACCAGGAAGTTTGCAGATAAAGCAGCCAACACTTGTACTTCTAATTGAATGTAGTATCAGTTAATGATCTGTATTTCTATTGTAAAATATAAAGAAAATCAAATGTATGACGTTCTGAACCTCCGTTTCTGGGTATTTTACACTGGATTGTAATATTTTGTTGTAATATTTTGTTTTGTAATTGTGGTGGAACTACTTAGATTTTTATTGTATTTTTGAAATGTTAAAGTGTGTCAGTTTCATAACCTGAGATTTCATGCACAAATTTGATTTGGGTTTGTTGGTTCTGAAATTAACATTTGATAAATGCTTGTCAAATGCTATTATCTTCTACCATTTACGCCTGAATGGATCTCTAGCTCCCTGCCTTTTTGTTGTTGAAATTAGTGATACTTGCAAACTAATATCCCTATTTTACCTGCCAATATAGAGATCAATTTGGTAATGCTTAATTTTCTTGATTAATGGTATGTGGTTCTGCACTTGGCTGACAATTCTTCATTGAACTGGAAAGTACATTCTATTCTACGGTGATTAATCTGGAGGAAGTTGATTTGCAGAAGAGGTATAGTTTTTGCCTCCTCTAGCTCTTCTTTTAAGTACCCATTCTTCTTGTTTGTGGTTTCGTAAAATTGTGGAAATCCTTAAATCCTTTTCTAATGTCTTAATATCCTGACAAGATATACTTGTTGCGCTTAATTCCATAACTTCATTTCATCAAGCTATAGTTTCGCAATGAACTTAAGTTTCATAGCAGCTGATTCTCCTCTTATGATTATCGTTAGTTCCTGTAGTTTTACCTACTTGGGTTAATCTTTGACATGGACCAAGACTTGAATAATGGATGTGAGTTCTCCGCCCTGGAACGTACTTAGCTTCCATTGAAATTGTGGTTTGATGCGTGTAGCTCATCTTTGCAGGATGCGAGTCCTCCGCCCTGGTCTGCGTTGCAGATCAAGCTGCTCTTCGTGTCACTTTGTGCTCCACATAGCACACATCGATCCCTGAAATTATATTACCTAGCAGGAAATCTTGTTTGCGCGTAGAGTGGCTTTTTTTGAGTGAGCAGCACCGTAGTATCTGCTCTTAGTTTTTTTTTTTTTTGTTTTTTTTTTTGATAGATCTGCTCTAGTTTTGATAAGGGCACCCGTTACGTTTTAGGTTGTGGCTATAAAACAAAAAGTTATTTCTCTCCATCTCCCAGAACTAACCTAAAACTTCACCGTCTTCATCTATGTGTTTATCAATCCTTACGATATAGAATAAACTTTCATTTTGAGTTTCTCTGGTCTGCTTACGAAATGGATTATTGGGAAGACGATCTATGTACACAATCGATCAACATACGTTATGATTTTTTCCTCTCAAGAGTAAATTGGATAAGGGTTACAGAAGATCTTCGAATGTATACATCTTTCCACGAAGTCACTTGCTGCGTAACTTGTGAAAGATTGTTGTTACTTAAAATTTCCTGTTATACAACTTAGTACTGCTAGTGCAGAAAATGACAAGACTTCGAATCCTCTTCAAGATCTGAATGGACTTAAGGATTTAATATCAGAAAGCATATGACAACTTTTGTTAAATGTCAAGAAAAATTCGGTTATATTAGAAAAGGTGATCATAACATGTCGAAGTTCGCATTTCCAAAATCAAATTATGATTTTCCTTTCAGATGAAAAGAAATGAATTTTTTTTTTGTTTTACAATATATTTTTTCTTGGCAGGTTAAGACCTGTAGTAATGTTTTTAAGCTTTTTTCCAATTGTATTCGAATATGTAACAAGTTTACACTTCAAGCACTTTATTTATAAAATTGGCCAGTGCAAGGATCAGATTTTTTTTCCTTTACACCTTTTCGGATCCTTTATGCACCTTCAGATCAACACCCATTTCTCTCTGGATTCTTCTTATAAGGGAAGTAAAGAAGATTCAAGTATTGTGGTGAACAAATGTATAATAGAGTGTGATTGTATGTTATTTTTTGGTTGACTAAATTTTTCTTGGAGGGTGCACTTATATTAGTTCTTGAAGTGGCGTCTCAAGTGGCTTCCGCAACACAACTTCATCTTTCTCCATTACCTTTTATCTTTTCAATCTAAATTTCTCAAACTCCATCTAATTTCAATTGAAGGTGACATGATTCTGTTTGTAGAATTTCCATTTCAGTAATTTCAATTATACTTGTCTGTTCAATTAAAAGAATCTATTTGATTTCAGACTCTGGTTTGTGTTACTGTTGTTGGATCTTAATTTACTGTGTTTGTAAAAGTAGTGGTAGTAATTCTTAGATTTTTATTGGATTTTGGAAGTGTTCGTTCTCATAAGAACTGAGATTCTATGCACAAATTTGATCTTAGGTTAGACAAGATTAATTTTGGAATTGTGAATATAACTTTGAATGCTTGTAAGCTGTTTTAACAAGATTTCTACAAGAAAATAATGTGCTTGTTAAGGTTATGCTAGCCTGAATAGAAATTGATGCTGTTAATCTGCAATGTTTCTTTGCTTGATGGTCGCCCAAGGGCAAGCCTAGTGATAAGCTATATAGGGTATGTTTAGAGTATTTTCTTAGCATTACTGTACTTCTAATCATTTCCCAAATACCACATTAAACTAAACAAAACTCCCCCAATGACCAAAACTACCTTTCATAAATCATAAAGAAAATGATCAAATTACTGCCCCATTCCTCTTCATTAGCATTTCTTCATTGAATTCATAAACTCAACTCTACCATCGATCTTTATTCCCCAATATCAAATACTTATCATTTTTAGTTAATCCAGTAAATTCGAATCCAAGTGATACGGCCTAAAACCTAATGAACATGATGAGGAACATCAATGGCTGATTTTCCACCAGGTTTCCCAATCATTTCTTTAGGTAAACTATAAAGAAATGTTAGGTCTTGGGTTCATGAAATAAAAATATGCAGCCCTGGAAGTTCAACCCCTCTAACACAAGTACCATGGAACATATTACGTTTCGTGTTCGCTGAAACTGGAATGAATTTTAGCCTAAACATAGATATCCACATCTTCTCCCCATGGCACACAGATTTAAGACCATCTCTTTCTAAGTTTACAAAGTAGACCCATACCAGGACATGGATAACAATCATTAATGCGCAGCCTGGTTTATAAAAAGGGTGTTTATTTATCAATCATGGTAGAGGAGCTCAATTTATCAACTTAAAGATCCTAGCAAGCCTTTCAAATTACTTCGGGATCGATCAATTATGTTTTACTTATATTAACTTCTTCTTATTTTACAGGGCAGTCCAGAGGAAGGGCTATCACAGAGAGTTCTCCTCGTATTGGTTAAGAATGTGAAAATTATATCAAGGTGATGTTGGAAATGGGAGTACTTACCATATCCGTGTAGAAGATGAAGAGGCGACTCAATGGGTTCCAGACAACTGTGTTGGGAGGGTCATGAGAAGGTGTTAGTAGATATGCCAGTAGGTGCTACAAAAGAAACTGATGAATCTCAATGGTTCTCGTGCACTCCAAATGCTTAACTTTCCAACATTACGTAATTAAGCCCCGTATCGTACTGATATTAATTTCCCCTGCTTATTGAACGGTTAGTGATTAAGGATACAAGAAAAAGAACTGTCAACGCCAAGAAATGAAAACTAATACAGACAATTGTGTTTCTAAGACCAACCGTAGATTCAACTTGATTTGTTTTTTATAACCTAATTAAGAGAAGAAGAAAAACTATCCCACACTAGGAGAAGGATAAAAAAATTCTAAGTTTCTTTATACATGGATGCACAGCTTTGAATGATATGCCGTTAATGGCCTTCTCACCCCTTCTAGTTTTATATTAATGACCACTTAGTAAAAAAAAAATAATATAGTCCCCCTAAAGATAAAATCCTGGTTCCGTCGTTGATTTCACATTGTAATCTTTCTTCCCATCTTTCTCATCAAGGTTACTTGAGAGAGAATTGGATTGACTATCCTTTTGCAGGTTAGTTGATCTCCAATTGGGTACATCAGATCTAGTCTTCGCTTGTACAAAGTTGTTTTCCTTTCTGTAATTATGACGATTACGAGAGGACTTTGTTGAGCGTTTATATGCAAAACTTGGCTTGTCATAATTCTGTTTCTTATGCCTAAAGGTTGGACGTTCACAACCTGGATCATTAGAAGATGCTCCGTTGTTGTTAGGTTTGACGTGAATCTCCAAAACAACAGGAATAATTGAGCCATTGGCTTTCTCATTCCTTTTACGGAATCTGCAGCTTCTAGCCAAGTGACCTTTATCACCACAATAAAGGCAATTTTTGGTAACAAAAGGAGTGGGATGCTTGTTGTTACCTGGACGAGCGTGTGGAGCTTGATAAATCTTGCTCTTCTTCTCCTTGACTGGCTGTAGAGGTATATCACCTTGGGGATCAATCGTAGCCGGTTGAGAAGAATCCTTAGCCTTGACAAATTGCACCTCTTTGTTATTACTTGGAGCGTCTATTCCTTTATAGCCCAACCCTCGTGTATCACGATGATTTTTACTCGCTCCTAACATTGAGGTTAGTTTGTCAGAGCTATTGTTCAACTCTTTTAACATCTTGATTTCGGCAAGAGCATTAGCCAGATTAGTTTCCGAGCTATTATTCAACTCTTTTAATGTCTTGATTTCAGCAAGAGCATTAGCCAAATCAGTTTCCAGACGTTTTTCCCTAGTGAGAAAAGTGTTCTCCTTTTCTTCGAAACACTTTTGTTGAGTGACTATCTTAGCATCAGATGCAATAAGCTTTTCATTCAACTCACCGAGACTATGATGAAGATTTGCCCTTTCCAGTTCTTTCGAACATAACTCTTTGTCAAGAGATTTTACTTTACTGTTGACAATATTAAAGCCTATATACAGACCTTGATAGCACCTTTTTAAATTCTTGTTATCTCGAGAGAGCTGAGATAGAACTTCAAGGAGCATAGAGTTGGGTGTGCTCTTCATATAAGGAGTTAAAATCTTAACGATAGCTGAAACTTCCTCTTCTACTTCTCTCTCAACATCTGAATCGGGATCATCGTCTTCCATATGCATGTTCTTTTGGAGGACGGATTCCCAATCTTCAGACTCTACATCATTAACAGGAGTATCCTGTCTAGTAGATCCAATCAGGGCTTGTTCAGTCCTTGATTGCGAAGAGGAAGTATCGTTAAGATTTGGTTCAACACTGTTGGCGTGGTCCACTTCTGCATGCATAACAAAAGTGCCTCTGGACAGTACGTTACAAGCGTTTACGCTTACACCCATGACTCACAAGCCTAGTTAAACACAGAAAGTTACGTCTTTAGTGTGTTAATCCGCTCTGATACCAACTGAAAAAGAAGGGGTACCGAAATACTACCAACTTTTCGTTTTGGCTCGTGAGTCTTACGGTAAAGAGTTTGGACGATCTCAAAAATCAATATCCAAACCTCTAACTGGAGTAATCTCAACAGTTAGGTAATAACGTACTACTTGGTGCTTTAATTATAAATCAGAGTTATAATGCGGAAAGGGAAAAGCACACAAGACACCAAACGTTTTTTAACGAGGAAACTGCCTTGCAGAAAAACCTCGGGACCTCGTCCAGTTTTGAACACCGCCCAGTACAAACTGACTGCAAACTCTAGCCTACTATAAGACTTCGGTCTGGGATGTAGCAGAGACCAACTCAAGCCCTCCAAGCGAATTGGCTACTGTCGCCTTCCTTACGTCTCTGGATCCCCCACAGATCGTCACGCACTTGATTCCCCTAGCTGACGTCCTTTACAGGCCTAGGAGTTGTTTGACCGATGCCAAAGGCTTTTGTCAGCAATACTGGGTTTTAAACCAAAACTGTTGACTTATGGTGTAACTGTCCTCTATCAGTTTACCATAAACAAAGATGACTTCCTTCGGATTGTCAAATCCAGGTCATACGAAAATCTACTTCACAAATCGAGGCTGACACACTTTCTCAGCGATGCTCAATCTGTATCTACCTCAGTTATAGATGAAGAACCACTTAAGGAACTTGTATAACTGGAGCCAACTAGGTCTTACAACACCGAGTGCAGCCGTGCGTTGCTACCTTTCCAACCTTTACGTAACTTAACTAGTTCTTGAATAGCCGTATAGCAGAAGAGACGGACTTTAGAATAGACAACAACTAGGATAGGTTACTGAGGTTACAGGTGATTCTGATCAACCGCTGAGGGATCAATCTACCTGTGCTTCCCAACTCTCTAAGGAAGTCTTTTATAGTCGTAGGGAGTTCCCAGAGGAGCTGCAACCTATAGAGGATGACTATACCACAACAAGCTTTCACCGAAGTGAAAAGAGTTTACGCTACTTCCCTGAGGACCTTCACGTGTGCTTGATGCTTGCGGTATTTGTCCGTAGACACCTCTATTTATAGCACTCAATAAGATAGGTTGCTTTGGAATTAAGCAATCAATTACTTGTCCCACAAGTTAAGGAAACCCTAAACTTGCCAACCAAGTAATACAGATTAATCTCAATTGAAATTCCTTTTTAGATTTATCTGCCAAGTGTTTTGTTGGCTCAAAAACACTTCAAGATAGGAATCCAACAGACCAGAGATAATCTTATCTTATTGACTCATTGAGGATCGTTAGATGGAACACAAAAGGTATTTATGTTTCACACAAGTCCATCTAAGAGATAAAGGAGTTGGAATTTGACTCAGAGTGAAATTCTAAAAGAATAACACGTAATTTGACTTACCAGGAACTTCTCCGTGTCAGGTTCACGTACTGGTACGTGAACAAATGGGACACAAAAGATTTTCAGCTCCAGGTACGCAAACCGGTTCGGGTACCGTCCGCGGTCAAATTAGGTCAAATTCAGAATCCGCTGGAAGGACTGGGCTGAGCCAGAACTTAGACATGAGAATGTCCTCAGCTGTGATCCATAGACTCTTTGCTCAAGAGTACTCCTTAGATTCATCCATATCCAACATAACAGTTTGCAAGCAAACCATTGTAATGGACACATGGCGTCGAATCTATCTCATGCATTCCTGATTCACAGTATTCGTGGGATCAAATATTGGTCATGACATAAAGCCATGTTACACAAGAACACGATCTCAATCGCTACATTACTACTAAAGTAGTCGACTATATTTCGAAAGAATAGAGAAAGTAGAAATAGAAGAATATCCATAAAGTCATAACTCCTACTAACCTTTTGTCGATGAAGAATAATTGATGTCTTCTTTGTCTTCACAGTCTTCGTCTTCAAGGTCTCTACTACTCTGTCTATATCCCATTTCCGAAATCTAAACTCTAGTAGGCTAAATCAAGAATTGAATTTTGACACCTAAAACTGACAACTAGCTTGACATACCAACGCTAGTGGGTTTGACCGGACAATGCCCTAACATTTATGTTATAGTTTGAACTAAACTATACTTGTATATCACTGTTTTCGTCATACCTGTACCTGGGTATTATCAGTGTTGTCAACACTTATTCCTGGGTATTATCAATGTTTTCACCACTTGTACCTGGGTTATATCACCAACCGAGGAGACCAGAAGACACACTAAGATTATAAGAATCCCCAATTCAATAAATTGAGCAACTAATATATATCGATGGATTAATTATAATAATTGTGAGTCTGAATTAGATTTTTCTTTGCTTTTGTTAGTCTATTTACTTACTTGGATGCCCGCATACATGCGATTAGATTATACCTTTGAGTTGTTGTCCTTTGAATAAATACTAGTACCTGGGTATTATCAGTGTTGTCAAAACTTATTCCTGGGTATTATCAATGTTTTCACCACTTGTACTTGGGTTATATCACCAACCGAAGAGACTGGATGACACACTAAGATAATAGAATCCCCAATTCAATAAATTGATCAACTAATATATATCCATGGATTGATTATAAGAATTGTGAGTCTGAATTAGATTTTTCTTTGTTTTTGTTAGTCTATTTACTTACTTAGATGCCCGCATACATGTGATTAGATTATACCTTTGAGTTGTTTCATGTATACCTCTTGAAGAAGAGGTATACATGAAACAGC
The DNA here is from genome assembly GCA_023529015.1 of Papaver nudicaule. Lineage (NCBI taxonomy): Eukaryota > Viridiplantae > Streptophyta > Magnoliopsida > Ranunculales > Papaveraceae > Papaver > Papaver nudicaule. Next base: position 1,813 of record JAJJMA010010739.1, on the reverse strand, counting down.
CGGCAGGATATGTTGATCCTGATTATCCTGATCATGTATGTAAACTTAATAAATTCTTGTATGGATTGAAGCAGGCTCCTCGTACATGGTACTCTAAGCTCAGTTCACACTTAGTTCAGTTGGGGTTAACTGAAAAGCCTATATATGGTATTACCCACCCTCTTGCTTCTGCTTGCATAAATTTGTATCTATGTTTTCTAGTTCTCACAAGGATGAGATGATACTATTTTTAAATGGGGAAATTTATCTCTAGCCCGCTTTTTTTATTTTTTTTATCAAAAACCCTTCATTAAGATCCCATATATGAAAAACCCATAATTATATATAATACGACTTGATTACATGAATAACCTTTTACTTAATTAAGGAACCTAATTCTATTCTTAGTAAGAAGAATAAATACCAATTTATTATAAATCCTAATCCCTAAAAAACCTCCCTTGATTATTTCATTTGACCTTCCAAAAAAATAACTTCCCCCAAGCAAGATTTAGGAAAAAAATACAATTATCACCATAAAAATGACTTTACAAATAAATTTTCAATTATCACCATAAAATTCTAGGAAAAATAAAGTTTTCCCTTGAATAAAAATTCAGTTATCACTGTAAAAATTTTGGATAAATACAATTTTCACTAGAAAGTTCAATTATCACCATAAAATTATTTAGAAAAACTACAGTTTTCACCAATATGCAAGTGAAATCCGAGGTTATCAACTTGTTCAGAGGTGATACATGTAATTTTCCTAAGTTATACATACCTACAAATGATGAAAGCTCAATTTGTCACATGTTCGAAGAACCAATTTTCACCGAAATTATCAGAAATAAAAATGTTGCTCTAATTATAAAACTTAATAAGAGAGAAAAAATTATAACACAAATCTTTAACCTAAAATAAAGTAGATAATGTATTTTAGTTAATACATAGATGACAACTAATATAACCATAATATTAGGAAAGATTTTTTGAATTAAAGGGTATTTTAGCCATGAAGAATAACCTATCATTTAAAGTCAACCAAAAACTTACCATTTTTTACCAAAATCTTATATTATGGGTTTTACGTATAGACCATCTTAATGATGGGTTTTTAGAAGAGAGAGAATCAATACTTGGGCTACACAGAAATTTTCACTTTCATTACAGGACGTACAGTGTCTTCCAATGTGTTTCACCGATCATTCTTATAGTAGGATACAAGTTGCAAAAAATAGAAAAATTATCATATAATCATTGTATATTCGTGTACTTAAAACTGTTTCTCCGAATGAGCCCAGTGCACCAATTGAATGCTGAAAAATGACACATATTGTTTGAATAATCTAAATTAAGCAGTGAAATGGGTTTGGAGTGATGAGGTGTTCAATTGCAAGGGAAGATGCAAATAGGAAAGGTCGCGAAATCTAATCTTTTTTTTTTTTTTTGAAATAGGAAGGTTGTATTGAAATCAAAAAGATAATGTACAGAGAATATATACACGAGATGGCCTTAAGCCTCCATTACAGCAAGAACATTTTAAGAATGTTTGATAACTTCCTCCCATTGAAACAATACCTGACTAGTTGAGTACCCTTGAAATGTATCATTAGATGAACACCATAGAATCATAGTCTCCTTCACTTGTCTGATCAAGTCCTCTGTTGATCTTAATTGCCCTCCATGTACCCTTGAGTTCCTTTCTTTCCATATGATCCAAATGACGATAAATGGCAGTATTGCAGCTATCAATTTTAGTTTTCCTTTGAGCTTAACTGTCTTCAATCCTTCAAGGAAGCATTGGATAGTTTCTGGCATAACCCATGTTAAT
>JAJJMA010010731.1:0-10079 GCA_023529015.1 Papaver nudicaule | reverse complement strand
GCTGGAGTCTATAATTACTCACTCAACGGCCACTTTTAGGTACTAGCCTGCATCCTATCAAGACTCTGAGCAACTCTGAGAAAAAGTTGTCATGGATGAGGATTTTTTGAATTTAGTTGCACATTTTATAGGAGAATAGAGACAACAAGTACAGCTTTTTCATAAAAAAAGAAGAAGGAAAAAACCATTAGGTTCCCACACAAGGCATAATTTTAACTAACGGCAAGTATGGGATGTTTTATAATTATAGTTTGGGAATCAACAGGGCACTACAAAGGCTCATACAGATGGATAAGTTGCTCATCTGAGCAGGCAGAAGCCATGGAACCCCTTGCGATGTTATATGCTGTCTAAAATGGATGGTAAGCAGGTTAATTTTCGAATAGGACTTCAGCAGTGGCTCATCACAAAAAGCATTTATTGGCAACAGATGGAGTATGTTTGGATTGATGGAATTGTTTTGCTGAACGAAAAAATTATGAATCGAATGTTTATGTTTTAACAAAGGACATAGTAAATATAAGACTAATCAAAGATGATGCATGCACAAAGAATAATATGAACTGAATGGCGCAATGACTTCAAAGTTCTAATATGTAAATCGAGTGTATCCAGCTGCTTTGAGTATCAGATGGTAAATTCTTGTAAAGATTTCTTTTAGGAACCAATTTGCATCTAAATTTGGTTTAACTAGTCTTGAAGGCAGATATCCATTGACTTGGATATGGCTGGGCTATGTTGCTTGCGCTGACGCCTCCATTTAATCTTCTGAGTAGTGGCTGACGAAGAACTCGAATCCCTGCAACATCAGTATGATTATCTGGGTGCACATATACTAGTACGGGTGACTGATATGACATTTTTAAACCAATATTTAGTGCTTTCTAGATTGGGAGGGCTTACTAGTTTACGTATTCACTTGAATCACTTCAGCCAAAGTTGCTCTAGTTATTAAATCAACAAATTGTCATATCCCCTAAATTGTTATGGTCTATCCTATCTGTTGAAAAGGGGTGATAATTGTAGAGCTATTTTCTATGGTTTCTTTCATATTCCCAGTGTCTGAATCTCCACTTAGAGGCTTACATTGCAGGGCATACCCTAAAACCAAATTTCACCAAAACCTTCTAAGATTAATGTTTATTCCTTAACATAAGAGTCTTAAGTTATGACTAGCCATTAGCCCTAGATACATCGTATATGATAGTTCCAAACCTCAAAATTCCTCCATAAGTATTTGGTAGGAAGTAATGTAGAGCTTTGGAGGGGCTCGTAAGCATCCTTCACTATTTTACTCTTAAAGTAACTTGATCATTGATTCATTTATCAGGGGATGAATTAATAAATAGTAGGTCTGAACTTTTGTAGTGATCCAAACCTGCAAGGCTGCTACAAACAATTAACATGTAAAACAGACTTTAAAAAGCTAACAAAGTCCGTTTATCTGAAAGCTCCAGTGGATGAGTTACACCTTCTGAGTTTTATTTTTTCCTCTAATAAGAAGATGAAAGAAAAGGTTAAACGGTTGGCTTATTTATCAAGTAATTCATTCTTGAGTTACCTTGCGAAGGTAGTATTTGGGTTGCCTTTGGAGTTCGGACCGTTTCCTAGGCCTGCACATTCAACATATATGATGAGAGTATATTTATGGATCAATACAACAAAGAATATATATTAAGGTAAGATTGTATAAGTATTTCCATGTAACATTAAGGTTGAATGGGATGAAACTACATCTTATCCAACATATTCATGGAGAATGAGTTTCACGACTATACCATTCACGACTATACCATTCACGCATCCGTTTCCTTGCTTGAGCTAGGCAAACACTTGTGTCAAGACGTAGGAGCTTTTTCTTAAGATGTTGAAGCATTGAGTATTCTACACAAGTAAATCAATATTTGAGTACAAATGTGTTGGCAAAATCACATTACAACTAATTACTTGCGAAAAAATAACACATTCCTATTACCATAATTCTTCTGTGCATTGATAATGTCTTGCTTGATTCCCTCAAGTTCTTGGAAGTAACTTGATTGTTCGTTAATATATAGTTGCATCACCCTTGTCTCCAAATCAACATGAGTTTCTTTAACTACAAATGAATGCAAAGAACAAGTATTAGCAATGATTTTCGTATTCAAAAGCAAAGAAAAAAAAAGAAAATCATAACTTACGATAATCGAGAAAACGATGATAACAAGGATATTTCCAGCATTTGGAAACTAATCTGCATTGAATAACTGAATCAATGTCTAGACGCTTGAGAATGTCTAGAGTGATCTCTACTGGAAGACTGTCAAGATTCCCCATCAAATCATGCATACTTCGCTGAAGAAGAATAAAGGATTCGGTCTAGGGTTTTACTTTTAGAGGCTGACTCTGTCGATCAAAAACATCAAAGGGTTTTATAGGCTGAAAATTGCGCAGCGAAAGTATGGCCTACGGGTCGGGTTTACGACAAATAGTTCTTTCTATATGGCAGATTTTGGTGATCCAACTAAAATTCTGAAATTTTGTTTTCAGAATGCCTGCATCAAAATCTTTTAGTGTCTTGTGGCCGGATATGAACCAAAAATCTTATCATGTGACCCAAAACTGACATTTGACCTGAAAAATTCCTTGTAACCCATCAGCTCCCTGTTGATACAAACTTTGAATCATAAACCCATAATTTGCTGCATTCCTACCAAAAATTTGTCATTTTACGCAAATTTTCCTTGAAGGCTCCAACTCAGTTTGCCTCATAATCAAATAGTGCATCATGAACCTCCATCGTATCCATAAATTGTGCTCTGTGATCAGAATTTTCCTAGAGACCAAATTATAGTAAGCAGGATTATTTTTTTCAAGTAGATGATAGAGTAAAAAGGACTACACCAGTGGCTCATCAAAATACATATATGGGTGACATATAAGAGTATTTTATCATCTATAGAATTATCATCTATAAAAGGATTCGATGTATGAGTTCTAACATGTAAATGTACAAAAGGGTTAATTAAAAATCGAAACTGAGTGTATCCAATTGAGTATCAGATGGGTGTATAGTCTTTTAAGGATTTCTCCTGGGAACCAAGTTTGCATCTAAAAAACTGGAATTGAAGCACTTCTGCCATAGTGCTCATGAAGTTCTCCATGGACTTGTACACGGTTGGCCTTTGTATAATGTGCACAGATGCCTCCATTAATTACTTTGTAAGCGAGTCCAGCACACACATACACTGACGTTCCAACCTCTGAATAGTTGTTGTACGGACATCTGGAGTCCCTGCAACATAAGTATGAGTATCTGGGTTGCACAAACACTGGTAAGGGTGTCCGACAACGATATGCTTATGAGAATCCGGTACGGCATCCTTGAAAAAAAATCTTTAACGATATGATTTCTGGAAACTACGGCTTCCACGTCTACAGAATGGCCCTACAAGAATCGATACAGTCCGCATGATTTAGGCAATTGGTTAGTATGCGGAAAAAATCAACTCCAAAAACACTTAAATGGGTTTCAAACTCTCGAAGAGATTTGAGTACTTAGCATCAAAATCACATTATAGGTTGCAATGAGAATCCAATCCAATTTTTCCAGTACTAGTTACGTTAGTAATGGAAGGACTGAAAAATGCAGCTTACTTCTACTAGTGACTTACTGTAGATATAATGTATATCATCAAATCTAGTTTATGTTCAATACATGGGTTTAGATGGAAGACATCAGTGGACAAGCTTGTTAGATTATGTGGCCCATTGACTTGTCTCACCTAAGAATTGACTATGTATGACTAGTCCAAGGATGAGCTGTTAAGCCTAGGTATGAGGTGTTAAGTGTTAAACCTTAGGACTTGAGGTGTTAAGGGTTTAAATGCTTAACTAATGATGTCTCAAGTATATGTACTATGTGTTGGTTTAGTATTGAAACACATATGAGTTATCTTTGATGGTAAGATAAGCTAGAGAACTATATATACTTGTAGAGAAAAACTCTTAATTCTTGCCCATAAAAGTAGTTAGCTACCATCTCCATCACTCAAATATGGCTACTAGAATGAAAAGGGTAGAGGAATATGGTGCTCTACCTATTTTCTCAATGAAATTCTCTTTTACCGATCAAAAAAAAAAAAGAACCATAACATCATACTAGTCTTTTGTTTCAATCTTACGAAGCATATGAAGTATGGAAAACATTGTGTAGCAATCCCAAAAAATAAATCAGCAGCCAAGGTAGAGGAGTTATACTTTCAATAAGGTATGCTCACAAACTTGTTTTAGTAAAGTCATGAAGTAGTAATTTTGATTGTTCTAGATCCATGATATATAAATGTTTAACAAAGCTAACATCCAAAAGAAAATTACCTGAAGCGAAGGGAGGCTGCTGTAGCTTCTGGAGTTTGCGTTGTCTCCTGCACATACAACATGGATGATAAAAATCTTTTAGGATCACACATTATGATTGCCATGTAACATAAAGGTTGAATGGATTGAAAAATACATCTTATCCAACATATTGAAGGAGTTTTCTAATGTTAAGCAATCGCACCTTTCATTTATCCGTTTCATTATTTGATCTATTTCATAAACACGTTTTTTCCTTTGCAGGAGCTTTCTATTAAGACGTAGGAGCTTTCTGAATTCTGCACAAGTAAATCAACGAGTAAGTACAATATTCATAATCACATTCTTACAACGAACTTGCGGAAACAACAGATTCCTATTACCAGAATTCTTCTGTGCACCGATAATGGATTGCTTGATGAACACTATAAACTCCTGAAATAAATACAAAGTTGAGTATAAAACCCCGAGGGATGATTAATTAATTAGGGCTTGATTGATTACCTCAAGTTTTTTAAAGAAAGCTGTTGCGTGTTTGAAGATTGTTCCCTTTTTTTTTCTGAGTATAGCAGAACTTGAGACTTAAGTTGCTTCACCCTTGGCTCCAACTCAACATGAGTTTCTTTAACTACCAAACGAATGCGACAAACAAGTATTACCAATACATTACACATTCATATAATAAGAAAACTAAAGCTTACCATAATCGAGAAGACGATGATAAACAGGATATTTCCAGCTTCTGGAAACTAATCTGTATCGAACACATGAATCAATGTCCAAACGCTTCAGAATGTCTAGAGTAATCTCTATTGGAAGACTGTCAAGGTTCCCCATCAAAATCTTACTTCGCTGAAGAAGAAACAAGAAGTTTGCCTGAAGTTTTGCAACCTGGGTCTAGGTTTCAAAGGGTGAAAAAAAAAAGGTTGGGGCTTGACCTGAAGTTTTGCCGGGACCAAAGTATCGCTTGGTGAATCGTTAACGTGAGACTTATGGTACAGAATTTATGACGAATCACCGGCTTATTTGCCCCATGATCTAATAACAGGCCTAGACCCAAATTTTGCATGTTGAGCTTTAGAAGTGAATAAATTTAACAATGTGAGCAAAACAAACCAATCCGACCTTAGCTCAGTTGGTAGAGCGGAGGACTGTAGTAGGTGTATTCCTGAAAGCCATCCTTAGGTCACTGGTTCGAATCCGGTAGGTCGGATTTTTTTTGTGCTTACGTTTTTTTTTCTTCCCAGCATCCCATGTTAATGTGCTGATCTGATTGGATATACATTGTTGTTCTGTTGTACCATATATTTTGTTTCATGTTCCAAAGCTTTATCTAAATCTTGTTTTCATGTTGATCCATCACTACCAATATCCTCTAAAAGATCTTTAACATAGCTTCCAATCTCTATTAAGGTTTATTTGATACCTCTCCATAACTCGTGAAACAACTGTGCCCCAAGATCTAGTCTTAGTTACTTCAAAAAAAAATTAAGTACTATTTGTTTTCTTTTCAACAAGCATCAAAACATGAAGCTTCTACCATTAATCTTCTCTCTGTGTTTACTTCTTGTTCCATTGATAGCTTTTGCTGAATCCTCTTTTACTGATGATAATATCAACAACAACATAACAAGAGGTTCATCACTTTCGACTTCATCTCATGACCCTAGTTATTGGCTTTCTCCTTCGGGTAACATTGCCTTTGGTTTCTACCCATTACCATGTGAGCAATCATCATCCAGTTGCAGATATGTTGTTGGTATATTGTTTGCTAAATCGCCAAGCAAAACTCTTGTGTGGACTGCTAACCGTGACGATGTACCATTATTGAATCCATCCTCGATTCTCCTCACCAACGAAGGGAAATTCATACTACGGATGGCAGATAATAAAGATGCACCATTAGTACCTGACGTGCATGAGCCGGTGTCCTATGCAGTGATGCATGATGATGGCAACTTTGTATTATATGGTTCAAACAACTCCAATATTCTTTGGCAAAGTTTTGATCATCCAACTGATACCATTCTCGGCGGTCAAAAGCTAAAAGATGGAGTAGATCTAATCTCCAGTGTATCTACGTTCATTCCCAGTTCAGGTAAGTATAAATTATCGGTTAATCAGACCGACGGTTTAGTTGCCATATACAAGTTTAGACGTCTAGGAGTAGATGAAAATGCTTCAATAATTAAAGTCTCAGAAGCGTTTACAGATTCAATAAGCAAACCAGTAACCCTAAATTTAGAGATTGGTGGTAACTTGTATCTGATGGGTTCTGATAATGTGGTGCTTCGAGTATTTCACGAAAACAAAAAGCAGCAACCCGAAGATGAAAATGTTGGTAGGGTTTATATATACCGTGCAACGCTGAATCCAAATGGGCATTTTAACGTGTACAAGGAAAGAACTGATGGAAGGGGTGATAAAAAATCAGCTGTTGTACAACTATGGTCATCTTATGTTTATTGGACTCCAGAACGTACGACTGATACAATATGGACGGGGTTTGCCGTCTTATTTACTGTCGCATTATGTGGTTGCTGCATAAAGTGCTACATAAATGATAAAAGAAAGCAGAAGGAAAATAGAGGTGTGCAACTGCAAAGTGGGGGTTAATGATGGGCTATAAAAAGAGGAGAGGTTTTTCATAAGTTTATTGTTTTCGAATTTTAGTCGAATTTTATTTTCTAAGCCTAGCTAGTTTGGTTGTAATCTAAGTTCAATTAGTTTTGTGCCTGTTGGCTTAATCTCTGTTGACGCAAACTAATCGATTTTTAACCGTTTGCCTGAAATTCTAAGTCTTCATTTTATTCTATACATCAACAAAGCATGAAATGGCTTTTACAATTAAATCTCCTTATCTTTAATGCAGGGTCCTCTTCTTATAATGACAATTTATGATGACACTAGTTCTCCATAGGGCTAAATTGCTTTTGACGAATTTAGAGATGTTCCATTGAGCATCGCGCAATTTACCGTGGCAACAACAAGTATTGTTGGATATTTTCAACAAACGCCTGGTTTTTTAGGCGCTATGACAGGGTTTTCGGTGATCGTTGAATGAATATTCAAGAGAAAGTGGAATGCTAATTGTACCATTGATAAGTTTAAAGCCAGATTGGTTGCTAAGGGTTACAAGCAAAAACATGGTATTGATTACTTTGATACAAATGCTCCTGTGGCACGAATCACATCTATTCGTTGCTTGATTGCACTAGCTTCTATTCATAAGTTATTTGTACATTAAATGGATGTCAAAACCTCTTTTCTAAATAGTGATTTAGAAGAAGAGATATATATGGAACAACCTGAAGGTTTCGTATTATCAGGCCAAGAGAAGAAAGGTGTGTAAGTTAGTGAAATCCCTCCATGGTTTGAAGCAAGCTCCCATGCAATGGCATGAGAAGTTTGACAAAGTTTTGTCATATGGTTTTGTTGTGAATGATGCTCATAAATGTATCTATAGTAAGCAAGATAAATTTGGGTGTGTAATTCTCTGTTTGTATGTTGATGACATGCTTATTTTTGGGTCTGACTTGTCTATTGCAGAAGAAACTAAGAAGTTTTTTAGTTCTAACTTTGATATGAAAGATCTAGGGGAGGCTGATGTGATATTAGGAATTAAAATCCTCAGAAAGAGAGATGAGTTGGTCTTAACCCAATCTCATTACATTGAGAAATTTCTCAAGAAATATGGTCACTTTGATGACAAGCCATCCCCTTCTCCTTCAGATCCTAGTGTGAGGTTAATGAAGAACATTGGAAGAACTCATGATCAACTTGAGTACTCTAATGTTATCGGTAGTCTTATGTCTGCTATGCATTGCACAAGACCTGACATAGCCCAAGCAGTGGGGGTGCTATGTCATTTCTCAAGTAACCCGAGAGTTGAACATTGGAAAGCAATTTCAAGAGTCTACTTGAAGGGAACCTTATATTATGGTTTACATTTCCAGGGTTATCCCGCTGTATTAGAAGGATACAGTGATGCAAACCGGAACCGTGTAGAATACAAGTTTAAATCTACTAGTGGATGGATATTTACATTGGGTGGGTGCGGCTGTGTCTTGGAGTTTCAAGAAGCAGACCTGTATTTCTGATTCAACAATGATGTCAGAAATGATTGCACTTACGGATGCATCTAAGGAGGCAAAATGACTTAGAAATTTACTTGTAGACATCCCATTATGGAAGAAGCCAACTCCAGCAGTCATGATTAACTGTGATAATCAGGATACGATTTATAAGGTCTCAAACAAGACTTATAATGGAAAGTCAAGACATGTTAGTCTTAAACATCAGATTGTAAGATAACTGCTCAAGAGGGGAGTAGTTGAAATGAACTATAATGAATCAAAGAAGAACTTGACAGACCCTTTTACCAAGAGTCTACCAAAGGAAGTGATTTCAATAAAGTGTAAGAAAATGGGACTAAGGTCTGTGAAAGAAGTTTGATTACTAGAAGCGGAAACCCAACTTATGTTTTGAAAAGGATAAACTAAGTTCAATGTACTACCAACCAGTTACTAAGTGATTATGGTACACTAAACTAAAACTTCCCATTGTCCTTCTAGTGTAGTGATTCTGCATGATCCTAGGGATGGATGAAATCCTTAATAAGTCTAATTTTGTTTACAAGGTGTATCGCATAAACACCTTCAAGACTTACCTATATGAGTATGGAACTCAGGCCTTTTCCTATGAGAATTAGACCGTTCTCAGAAGAAGACTCATGAATCCAGGTGAAAGCACAAGGCCATTAATTTACAAGCTACAAAAGACACAACTCTATGAAATCAATATGCGTGGAGATTCCGGTTTTATCACAAGGGGTACTTGGTTCAAGATTAAATTCACCATTGGACCTCGATCAGGCTTTGAGTTTGTTACACTAAGTGAAGGTTCAAACTCAAAAGGTACTTATCATTTATGTGTTGGTTTCTATGATGATGTTTTGTCTCAACTTAGCGAGAACTGCGGCGGCTTGATCCCTCTCGGGTACGTAGGCAGTCACTTGAGTGATGCAGCCACTCAAATTTAAAAACTTTTTTACTTTGTTTTGGTTTTTTGAAAATAAGGGGAGAATGTTGGATATTTTCAACAAACCCCTGATTTTGTAGGCGCTATTAAATTTTTTATGTTTAGAATTATAACTAACAGTTAGAAAACTGAACAAAAACGTCATTTCCCAACAGACACCATTGTTATCTATTGATGAAGAGACATGTCTATTCGCACTGAATACATCTTCAATGGATGCGAATCCCTCTATAAATAGCGTACTAGTTTTCATTCAAAACACATCTCAACTCTCTCTGTTTTCTCTCTTAACAAGCATCATCAGAAACTCAATTTGTGTGTTCTTGGTTGGGTCAAGGTTGTACAAGCCTTGAATCCAATTTGTTGTGAGGCTTCAAGTATCCTGACGACAATATTCAGTGACCTAATTGTACTCGCCAATTCAATTGGAAACGGTCGAATAATTGTCGAAAAGAATCTACATATAGAGCCTTGAAGTCAGAGACAACATTCTTTTGTCACCCTCTGTTTTAGTGCCAAATTTCCAACAAGTATCGGGTTCCAATGCTATATCCGGGAGGAGATTATTTTTGTTTCTCTCGATACAAGCAAAGCTGGACCTAAGTCCCCCTAACCTGATCAAATGCATCCTTACCTGCATAGTAACTGCCCACACTTATACCACTTTCCAACCATTTCTGCAACTGGAAGGGCAGTGGTGGGTA
>JAJJMA010010725.1:0-14961 GCA_023529015.1 Papaver nudicaule | reverse complement strand
GGTTGTGGCGGGCTTGGAGGTGGCTTTGGTAGTTCAAGGAAGTGCTTAAATTTTCCTTTTGAAATGAAAAAGTGAATCTGGTCCTGCGCCGTGACGCAGTCCTCAGTAGTGTGTCCATAGAATTGGTGGAATTGGAAATAATCTCTAGAGTTTCGAGTGTGCTTTGGTTGGTTTCCCCTGCTTCTTGGGTATCTCATCTTGCTTGCCATCTCGGATTGCTCGATGCTTCGGAGAGCATCTTCGATGGTAACACACAGCTTTGGCAACTTTTTGTCCTGGAAGGTAGGAAATCCCGACCTTGGCACGCCGAACTTTCTGCCTCCCTCGTGTCTTCTTTGAGTGCTATTGCCTTTGAATTCTCCCCGAGAGTCGGTTCCTCTATTGTCGTTGTATTTCTTGTTATCATGATACCTCCCGTCACCAAATTTGCCTTCATTTCCATATCTCCCATTATCGTTCTGCCTTTCTCGTTTTGAAAAATCTCCTGCTTGATGGTTCAGGGTGCGATCTCCTTCTTCGAGTGATTAGTTGTTTATGGAGTGCACTTGTTTCGATATGGCCTCCTTCCCTTGAGTTGCTTTCTCCCTGATTTCTTCCAGCGTGATCTGCTCCTTCTGATATTTCTGATGGTCTTGCAATGTCTCCACATTCTTGGAGAAAAGCCTGTCGTACAATGGATGATTCTTGTCAAGTGCATTTAGATAAGCTCGTACCTTGTCTTTCTCTGAGGCTCAATTCCCTACTTCTACACACTGGGCGGTCCACCTATCTATCAAGCTTTTAATGGATTCTTCGGGTCTTACTCTAATGCTGAACAATTTCTCCACTCCTGGCTTTGATGAGTTGTTGTATAAGAAATGAAGTATGAATACTTTAGATAGTTCTTCGAAGGACGAGATCGAACTAGCTGTCAGGTTGTCATACCAAGCCAAAGCTTCCCCTTTCAAACTAGAAGGAAAATACTTGCAAAGCACCTCGTCTCTGTCAGCCCAAGCCAGGAATACTCGCATGTACATTTTTATATACAGAGTCGGGTCTCCTGCCCCGTCGAAGATTGACGCAAAAACTGGCATGATGCACTTTACTGGTATGACCTTGGCAAGGAGTTCGAGACTCAGTGGCGAACGATTGACGTCATTAATTGCTTGGGTCAGCTTCAACTTGTCGGTCGATTGAATCATGTTATCGAAGAGTTCCGCCCGAAGCGTTTTGATTTGCTGCATCATGACTTGCTGTAAAGCTTGTGTCTCGGTATTCTTTCTTGCCTGTTCATTTTCGTATACCAAATGTATGTTGTTTCCCTTCGGACGTATACTAGGTTCAGCTCTGCTCGATATCACTATCTTAGGGTCCTTGGGGTCGTCTCCCTTGAATTTGGTGTTACTTCTCGACACCGAGTGTCCCCTGTATCATGATATAAAGTGTGGACGAGAGTGTCCCTCGCTGCTCCCTTTGTAGTTCGATGGAGATTTCTCCGCAGCTTTCTTAGTTGCCTCGGCTAATTGCTTTTTTAGTTTCCTTATTTTCTTTTTCTTTTGGATCAGTTTTCTGAATTGTGCAGCCCTTGTAGCTTCTTCTTTGGTGGCTTGTTGCGCTGGTAGTACTTCATTCGGGATGTCGTCTTCGTCATTGTCCTCGTCATTTTCCCCATCTTCCTCTTGAATTTGTTGCTGAGGTGGTTCGTCTCCCTCTGGGAATCCTTCCCCATCCGGTCCCAGGTCTTCTATTTGTACTTCTTCCTCGTTTACACGTTCCCTATGTTGGACTGTGCTTGCTGCTACCTCTGGCGATAGTCCTTTGCTCGTTGAAAATCTGGTGTTGTGCCTCGAAGAACCTGTGCCATGTCTCGAGGAACCTACCCTTTGCTTCGGTATTTGATCAGATTTCGAAGTCATGTTGATAGTGACCTGAAAAAAACAAAAAACCCGTGAGGTCCAGGGCGGCTGGTGCAGTGTGCTAGGTCTGACATGTATCCTAGTAGGTGTAACAGATTCTGTCGTGCGAGATTTCAGGAGTGATTATACTCGTTCTAACCGAACTCTAACTGTTTTTTGGCTTATCCAAATCTACCTTCCCAATAAGGAGGTTCTGGCAAGTTGCCCTAATTTTCCGAATCTGACTCTGAGTGTGAAAGTTGCAAGGCTTGTTTCCAAATATGGAATTGGTATAGAAATCCTAAACTAGCCCTATATTGTTTTTCTCAACGTAGATGGTACGCGAGATTTTAAGGGTATTTCCTGGAAATTGGAATGGCTGATCCCAAAGTGAAAGCTTTTGGAAAAGTTTTTTATACTCTTGATTAGATCTCTATGTTTCAAGGCTTGGATTCCTTGAAGAAACATCGATCTTATCATGTTGATGATTTGCTCAAAACCCTTGAGCGTGCAAAAGCTTTTAAGATCTTTAAACACCCAAGGTGGTGGAGCTCATAATGAAAATATGATTTAAAGAAAAACTTGAAAAACCTTAGAAAAATTTTCCCCAACGAATTTGAAAACCATGAATCACAGGCAAACCCTAAGTTGTTTTAATCAGTCCCTGTTTCTAGCGCCAAACTGTGTGAGTATGAAATCTGCATATGCACTTCATACCCGACAACCATCAGATCTAATAATCCAACTATGGTCATAGAAGCAACATATGTTTCATGTATGAGAACGAAGAGAATAAGAACAACACCGAAGCTAATCAACATAAGAAACAATCATAATATGTACACAACTATAAATTGTATTTTATACTAAACAATACATGGATGTGATGCTTAGAAGATTTAGGAGAAACTAACCTAATCTCACTCTCACGACTTAGGTTACACCAAAAATCCAACCCTTACAATGAATCCCGAGCTCGCCTTATATAGGCCGAGCCAGAAGTGGTTTACACCTAATAAGACAACTACTCAATCGTGGTGATGTCAGAGTTTTTCGAGTAAGGCGGTGCCCTCGGTGAGTCCATCCCGAAGATGACTTCGTATCCTTTCCCTCGAACTGTCCGTATGAGCCTTCTCTCACCGAGCTCTTATTCGCGGTGTGGCTACGATATCTTTCTGATGGGCTAGGTCCCCCTGATCTTGACACGTGTCCCGAGGGTGCTTTACCCTCCACACGGGTAGCGATAGTCTTCACGACGGGCTGTGGAGCAACTCCTAGGCAAGACAGTAAAGGACGTCTGCTTGTCTAGGAGAGTACATGTGCGTGACCACCATGTTGTGGTTGGAGGTGTAGGAATACTGAGGGGAAATATTTATGACTAATAGTCGTATTAGGGTCAGATTATCTGCACCAACTAGTCCGAAGTCTGAGAGGAGGAGTGTTGGCGGCTTAATTCTTAAGAGTATTCAAACTGGACCAGGTCCCGGGGTTTTTCTACGAGTTTGTAGTTTCCTCGTCAACAAAATTCTTGTGTGTACTTTACTTTATTTCCCCATTATATTTGACTTGTCATTTATAATTTGACTTGACATAGCCTTTTGGAATCTTGAAATTGACTCCCTTGTGTGAATCAATCAGTAACGAAAGAGATTTTGTTCTTGAGTTCTTGATTACAGGAACCGTACAAGGTTTGACATATAGGTGGACTCAAATAAAAGATTGGTGGTGTACTCGGTGCCCTCGTCTTTTTACTTGGCAAACATTCTCCGAACCCATGGCTTGACCAGATTTGGCTGGAAAAACCGGTATGGAAAAGATAAAATAGAACTTGAACTGTGTTATATGTTTACTGAGCTCGAGCCTGAAAATCTGTAGAAGTGGTAGTAGGCGGTAGCCCTGATTCACTTTTCGTCTGTCTTTAGTACTCTTCAGTGGATGCTCCTTGGTAGACCTTAGTAGATAATTCATGGTGCTCCAGTAACTTGTGATGGCCGCCTCCATAATCCATGTAGAAAAAGAGGTGGTTGTCTCCAGTAATTGTTGTTTTCTTTGTACTTATTTTAGCTTCCTTTTGTGTCATATGTTTTCAAAGTACCTGCAAAATAGAAAACAACGTAAAATAACCAATGTATGAGGTATTAGCTAACTAAAGTGTATGAAAGAGGTACTATTGAATAAGTGTTTTAGGCACCTATTAGTAGTCTTTCTTCAAAGTCTCAACTACCTTTATCTAATTCCAGTATCCGTGCGTTGGTATAAATCTGCATAGAGACTTTACACCAAACAACCATAAAGTTCATACAATCAAACAATGGATTATGATACATCACTTGAAGCTTAGATGATTACGAGATTAAATGAACAGTACCGAGAGAGATTCTTGTGCAAATAATCAAAGAGAAGAGCATAATAATCATTAAACTTGTATTTTCTGGTGGTACAATACATGAGAATTATGTTCCAAAGACCTGAGGAGATATTAACCTAATCCCACTCACACGCCTTAGGCTACACAAAAATTCCAACCCTTACAATGGACCTCGAGCTCGCCTTATATAGCGAGTCGATGGTGGATTACAGCTAATAAGACAAACTACACAATTGTGGTGGGTGTCAGAGGTTGTCGTGTAAGTCGGTTGCCTTTCGAGATGTCTTCGGGATTCCTTTGTTGTCCTCGACACCTTCACCTCGACACATTTATTGTTGTCTCGAGGCCTTTTTTCCCTGCCAAGTATCCAACTCCTTGTTGTTCTTTCGACATCTTTCTTGCTATCTAGTCACGAGCTTCTTATTTATGACATCTTTCTTGCTATCGAGTCACGAGCTTCCCTTATCGAGAGTTTGACGAATGTCATGTGTAGTATTTACACCCCTATAATCTGAAACCTGACTTTAGTAGACTAAATCAAGAATTGTGTTTTGGCATCTAAACTTGACAACTAACTTGACATACCAACGTTAGTGGGTTCGACCGAGCATTGCTCAAACAATTTCCCATTTTATCAATTTTAGTGACAAAACCAATTTTACATATGGATTTCATATAATAATACAATTAATCTCAATCGCATCATATAACTTAATTTCTTGAATTCTTCAATTTCTTCAAAGAATATCCTTGTGTTCGTTTAACTTCATGTTGAGAAATTCGGAGCAATACACAACAAACTTTTAATAAGCTCAATGTGTTGAGTCTAAGTGGAAAAAGACGATGGTCCACAATAGAATTGTTCGTGCAAGAGTAGTAAACAGATCATCTTCAAGTTCGTGTACCAAAATTTACTGTTCACTTGTTATGAACTCCACCTTAATCTTTACTATCTCGTTTGCTATTGAGAATGATCGCTCAAATTATTTACTCCTCTTTATTTGAGACTTCGTATAAGTACATAAGTAGCAATATGATTATTCCCCCCTATGTAAATGATCCACAAGAAGTAAAGCCATATGTATTCTCCCTTCATTTGTCACAATACTATGAGAAATGCATGAGAGATGGGTTCCAATCCTTTAGAGATATTTATAGACTAAACTCTTCATACCAAGCTAGACGATTAAACCAAGATATCAGAACGAAGATCTCTTAGTTCTTTCATCTTGTGGAGAGAAAAAGGTACAACTCTCTCCTAAATTTCACATCCATACACCCTACAAAGATATATGTATAATTAAGCACAAGTTCACTATTGAATAACAAGTGAAATCTTTACAAGTAAAGACATAGAACAATCATAATTGGACAAACAATTTTACGAATAAATTTGTATCAAAATATATCTGCTGGTTCTTCTATTTTCAAAGCCATTTTCTTAGGAATAAGAGTATAATTTCTTAATCTTGTGAATTAACATGAATTAACATATTACAAAAATCATCAAAAGTTTTCTCTCCTTAGAACAAGAAGTCAGTACAACTTTTGTGATAAACATAACTAAAATCTCCATACTAAGCTAGATGATTCAACTAAGATACCAAAAGAGAACTCTTAGTTCGGTTACCTATGGAGACAAAAAGGTACAAATCTCTCTCCTATATTCCATTACCACGCACCCCACAAAGATATATCAGTTAAATACAAGTTCACCTAAGAAATCTCCCCCATGTGATGTTATTCTCTCTGAGAACAACAAGAGAAGTCTTTACAAGTAAAGACATAAAGCAATCACACTTGGACAAACAATTTTATGAAACTTTTTGTATCCAAAAATCTTTTTGGTTCCGTTTTCCTAGTTGTTTTTTTTAGGAATAAGGAGTATACCTTCTTAATCCGGTGAATAAGAGATTATAGCTGAAAAAGAAGGGGTACCGAAATACTACCAACTTTTCGTTTTGGCTCGTGAGTCTTATGGTAAAAGTCTGGACGATCTCAAAAATCAATTGTAGGTGAAGAAAATGCCATACGCCAATTGGTAAGAACTTAAGGAAAGATTTGTACTAAGAAGGGCATCCATGAGAAATGAAGTATGGTGACAGCGGTATCAATCAGCAGTACTTGTCCACAGCGGAATGGCGCTGAAGAAGAGTTTAGAACAGCGGAATATCACAGAACTACATCAGCGGTAAAGCCCCGACAAAAGCCGAATAAGTTAGTTGAGCATTTAATGCTGGACAGAACGGTCGTATTGGCAGAGTTGAATGGTTGACTCAGTGGAATCTGAGTCATCGATCTTATCCCACATATGGGAAGGGCGCTGAAGTTGTAAAGAGAAGGCGCTGAGACGTTGAAGAGACTCGGCGGTAAGGCGGTGAGAAAGAAGACAAATAGTGTCAGAGTTTTGTATGTATTAGCTGTACTCCACCATTGTAAACGCCTATATAAGGCGGTATACACCCACATTTGAAGGGGTTGGAAAAGTGAAGGCTGGGACTTGGTTTATCGAGAGGAAGCTATCTTCTAACTCTTCATAGCCCAAGTTGTTAGTGTGATCTTGAGGTCATTGTAGAGTGAATATCCTTTGCAAGGTGAGATGCAAGGACTCCATTAATAATGATATATGTTTGAGAGTTTTGGCTGATGCTTTGCTTGTGATTTATCTTTAGTATTGTCTTCTGTTTATGTTTAAGTGCTGATCTATATATGGAAAGATATTTACTCTAAGTATGTATGTTGTATTGTGTTTATGATCTCTAAATAGGGGTGTATTGGTAAAATCTTCACTATGGGGATTTTACCAACTACATTTTGGCGCTAGAAGAGGTCTGAACCTGTGATTTTCAAAAATTTTCTTCTTGTTTTCATGAAACTTAAGCTATTTTTGTGTGATATTGAAGTTTTTAAGTATTGGTTATGCTGTTGTGTTAGATAGAGACCTAAACTTTCCATTTATGAAAGTCATAAGTGTGTTTATTATTGTTCAAGGAGGCTGAACCTTAAAAGGCCTCGGTGATTAGGAAATATTGAATGTTTTTAACATGATTGATGGCGTCTTAACATCACTTGTGTTGCTGGTGGTTTTTTAACCATAAATTTCTGCTTATAAGCATATTAGGTTGCTGTGTTATTTCGTGTGGTAATAAGGTTTTCAAACATAAGGTTATGCTGCTGTATTTGAAGTTATGAGTATGTTTAGTGATGTTAAGGAGGCTGAACCTTAAAAGGCTCTTCTGTTAGGAATTATGGAGTGTTTTGAGTATGATTACTGATGTCTTAGTAAACACATATGCTGCTGGTGGTGTTTAGCCATAAATACGCTGGTGAACCTGTTAGAATCTTCTTGTTATGAAAATTTGAAAGCATTGCTGTTGATTATTCTTTACAAAACTTTGGGAAAAACTTTCCTGATTAAGATGTGTTGGACGTCATTAGGGTATTCTCAGTTGTGCTGGAGCACGTAATAAGGATTTCTTGTTTAGGATACTTGAAAACTCTTGTTTGCATGATAAGTTCATACACGTCATTAGAAATCTAGGATGATGGTAGATTGTTATGTTAAACATGATTCTTAGCAGATATATCCTATTCTATATGTCATAGTGTGATTTTGGATCAAAAGTGTTATGAAAAGTTGTTAACAAAACTTTAATGCCGTACAGATTTTGATCTTTGATATGAGTATGGTTCTCAAAATTTGGTGTTTTTAGGGTTTCAATGAGTTTTCAAAAGTTAGGGTTTTCTTCCAACTGCCGACAAGACTAGGTCATGCTCTGCAAATGTTGTTGCTGTCGTTCTGTGCTATTTTGTTTGTTTCCTACTTTGTCAGAAATTGTTCAACCGCCTCCACTAACGAATTTGGCATTTGCTAACAGTCAAGCTAGCTTAATACTGTCAGGAAGTGCTTTTGTTGTTTTCTACACAGGATACTAAAATGGCGACTAAGCGGAAAGGAGGTACAGCGTCAACAAGTAAAGCTTCGAAATTTCCCATACCCGCTGAGTCTGTTCCCCTTCCTAACCGACGCAACTTGAGAAGTTCGGCGGTACCACCGTTAGGTTTTGCACATGATTTTTTCTTGAGTGGCAATGCAAGTCAACGGTCAACAACACCACAGCAGGTGATTCATCAACAGCAGTCAACAGCACCACAGCAGGTGATTCATCAACAGCAGTCAACAGCACCACAGCCAGTGATTCAGCAACAACAGCCAACGGCGCCGACACAAGAACAACAACAAACAGCAACAATGCAGTCAGCAGTACCTTCACAGCAAACAGCAACAACACAGTCAGCGGTACCTCAACAACAGACAGAGGCTTTGGGTCCTATTCTGATGCAAGACATAACACACTTGGATGGAATACCAGAAGAGGATGAGGAAGAAGAAGTCCCAGCGCAAAGTAAAGGAAAAGCAGTGGATGACGGCACCATCAAAGAAACAACGATTCCCGGAGAAACATCTCATGCAGTTGAAGGGCTATCAAGAGTAGTAGGTGGTAATCTCAACTCTAATGGGTTACCCTCGAGAGCAGCTGGTAATACTTCAAAAGAGATAGGAGGTAGCAGTAGAATGGTGACAGCTGTTGGAGCATCAAGAACGGCGCCAATAACAGTGTCGGAAGGAAAATCCGCTAACAATACTGAAGAATTGCTAAAGAAGTTCTTTGAACAGAGCACCATAAATCAAGCTCAGATGCAGTTGCAAATGCAAAGACAGATGGACATTATCCTTCAGAGCAACTTACAATTGGCAGAACAGCATAGGCAATTAATGGAAAGTCGAAGCAGAAGCCGCTCAACTCATACAGTACACAAACATCAAAAGAGCAGATCTGCAAGGCCAGAGGTGGCAGCATCTACAGCGAAAAAAGAAGAAGGAAGTAAGAGGACTGGGAAATCTAATCACGGTGAAGAAAGTTACGCTGACTCGGGCAGGTTTGAAGATATACAAGAGTACGTCAAAGCTAAACTACGCCGTATGGAGAAGAAGATAGAAGAATCCGCCGGTCAGACAAAAGATGATAAACTAAAGAAGGCTATTTCATAAGCAAAAAAGACGCCATTTGTAGATGAAATCACGTATGGATATGTATCCAAGAGATTTAGTATGCCAACTTTTTCATCAATCTTCGACGGTACAAGAGATCCCACATTACACTTACAGAGCTACAGAAGAGATTTAACAGCATGGACCGGCTCAGATCCAATAATGTGCATGTCGTTTGCTGCTGCTCTCAAGGATGAAGCTTTGGCCTGGTTCGGCAGTCTGAAAGAAAAGTCAATTGAGAAATACGCACAGTTGGAAGAAAAATTTATTGCAAATTATATTCAAAACAAGAGAGTGCGCCCTGGAGCGGAGAAATTGTTTAACAACAGAAAGAGGCCTTCGGAAACGTGTAGAAGCTACATCATGAGATGGAGAAAATTGTGTAGTGAAGTGGGGACGGCGGTATCTGACAAAGAAAAGATGGCAGCATTTATCAGTGGTATGGAAACAACGGATCAGATGTTCCAGTCTCTATATTGGACTCCAGTGGCAGATATAGGAGAGTTAAGGGCAAGACAGAATGAATGGTTGGTATATGAAGAAATGCGAGAAGAAGAAGAGCGCCAGAAGAAAGAAAGCGCAAAGCACGCTCATTCTATCAACAATTTGTCGCCGGAAGAGCAAGAAGAAGCAAGAAAGGAATGGATTAGAAAGGAACACAAAAAATTGGAAGCAGAAGCAGCTAAGACATCAGCGGCAGTTGTCCCACATCAGCAGCCACAAGAAAGACAGCAGCATCAACAGAATGGCAGTCAACAGTGGAATCAAGGAAAAAGAGACACTTATGCAGGAAGAGATGATCAAGACAATAGAGGAAGATATGTTAACAATGATAGAAGAAATTACGGCGATAATAGAGGAGGATATGATAATCGGCGACAGGGGAATGGTGATAGAAGATTCAATAATGACAATCGAAGATTCGGCGATAGAAAGCCAGGATACCCAGATTTTCAAGACGTCATGCTACCAAAATTACGTGTCACGTATACTGATGCATTTGGGCAGATAGAGAGTTCAGCATCAAGGAATGAAATCCGCTATCCTTTTAACAGAGGCAATCCTGCGAACCCTATTTCCAATACCAGCCAATACTGCCAGTATCATCAGTTCCATGGTCATTCAACTGAAAACTGCACAGGAGTTCAAAGAGAAGTACATCGATTCATCCGCATGGGAAGATTTCAAGATTTCTTAGAGTTGCCCCCAGCGCCACCATTGGAGGTTCAGCCAAAACAGGTTATAGAGCCAAAGCCTGAAGTTTTTGAAGTTGAAGTTCAGCGTGATTTGAAGGAGTTGAATTGTTTCTCTATCGTGCATTCAACAATCAGTAGGGATGAATTCCATAACAACGTATTGTCAAGAATTCACAAGAGAGATGGCAATGGCAAAGAGATCTTCAGTGTCGCCGTCAAGAGCAGCCCACTACTAGAATGGATGAAAAAGCCAGTCAGTTTTTCGGCGGTAGAGCTATCACCTGAGGCAAGAAGCCATTTGAATCCATTGGTCCTTACTATTCAGATAGGAAAATTCAAGGTTCCAAGAGTGCTGGTTGACCCAGGAAGTTCTGTTGACATTCTCTTCAACTCAGCGTACCAGGCCATGGATTCTAAAGAAGAGCCAGTAGAGTCGTTAATTCCTTCTTCATACAGTATTTATGGATTTAATGGGATAGCATCCAAACCTAAAGGAGAAGTGAAGATGAAGGTTGTTACATGCAAGACCTTGATAATGGACACTACTTTCTGTGTTGTAGAGGTAGACTCACCGTATGCAGCAATCCTTGGCAGACCATGGTTGCACATCATCAAGGGAGTGCCTTCGACTTATCATCAGCGGTTGCGTTTTCCAACTCCAGAAGGGGTAGCTGAATACATTGGCGACTCATCAACAGCAAAAGCATGCAATGAAGTAGACGTAAAGATGCGTGAAACTCGAAAGGCCAGGTTGAATGAGAAAAGAAAGCAGACAAAAGAAGCAACCAAGACTAAAGAAATAGCTGAACTAGCCGCTGACCCTAACAAATATATTCTTTCTGTCAAGGAGGGTGATTCAGCGGCAGGACCTTCAGTGGCACCTTTATAGCAATTAAAGGAACCTTCGCCTATGGGTGAGCCAGATTTGCATTTCACAGCGGTAGAGCCTACAAGAGAGATCAACATAGGTGAAGAAGATGCTCCTAAGATAGTAAAAATTGGTACCTTATTGAATGAAGAAGAATCTCGGCAGTTAGAGGCTTTATTAAAAGAGTATGTGGATGTTTTTGCTTGGGGCATGAACGAGATGCCGGGTATTGATCCAAAAACTGCATGCCATAGGTTGGATATAGATCCAAGGATCAGGCCATTCAAACAGCGTCCAAGGAAGTTGGCACCAGCGTACAAGGAGGCGGTGGAGGCTGAGATTGACAAGATGAAAGCGTCAGGAATTATTAGACCAGTTCAATATCCAGAATGGATAGCTAATATGGTGGTGGTTCCTAAGAAGAATAAAGGGGTAAGAATTTGTATTGACTTCAGCGACTTGAATAGGGCGTGTCCCAAAAATAGCTTTCCATTACCAAGCATAGATCAGACCGTTGATGCTACCTCTGGGCATGAGTTGCTGTCTTTTATGGATGGTTATTCTGGATATAACCAAATACCACTGGCTGAAGAAGATCAGCGTCACACAGCTTTTTTCTCCACCAAAGGTTTATATTGTTACACAAGAATGCCGTTTGGTCTTAAGAATGCTGGCGCTACATACCAAAAGATGGCTCAGGATATGTTTGAGAAATGGATAGGTAAAACTATGGAGGTATACGTGGATGACATGTTGGTCAAGAGCAAGAAAAAAGAAGGATCATGTACAAGACTTGAAAGATATCTTTGATCACATGAGAATAACTAAGTTAAAGATCAACCCAGCAAAGTGCATATTCGGCGTCACATCTGGAAAGTTTTTAGGATATGTTGTCACAAAGAAAGGAGTAGAGGCAGACCAGGCCAAAGTCAAAGTTGTTTTGGAAATGCCCTCGCTGGTAACTCTGAAGGATGTTATGTGCTTAAATGGTGTATTGGCGTCTCTCAACAGATTTATATCTCGATTCTCTGACAAGTGCAAATTATTTTTCCAAATGCTGAAGAAAGGAGAAAAGTTCAACTGGACAAAGGACCATGAGGAGGCTTTTCAGGGAATAAAGAAATACTTAGCTACCTTGCCAGCCATCCAACCGCCGGAGCATGGAGAAGAATTGAGGGTCTACTTGGCGGCAACTTCATCAGCGGTCAGTGCAGTCTTACTGCGGACAAAAGGAGGAGAGACACCAATCTATTATATTAGTCGAACTCTACAGCCTGCTGAGAAGAATTATACTAAGATAGAGCAACTAATACTAGCTCTGGTTTTTGCAACTAGCAGACTTCGTCCATACTTTCATGCTCATCCCATAACGGTACTCACCAAAACTCCCATTGAAGCCATTCTTTATAGTTCCCAAAGAGCAGGACGTATTGCTAAGTGGAACGCTCAGATAGATCAGTACGGCGTGAAATACGAAATAAGGACAGCACAAAGGTCACAGGTTATCGCCGACTTCTTGGCAGACTTTCCCATAGAAGAAGAAGAAGAAGAAACTGAAGATATTCCATTTATGGAGAAGGAAGATCCAGACGAAGGAGTGCCAGACTTGCTGAAAAGAGATCCAAGCCAGTGGGAAGTATATGTTGACGGCTCAGCTAATAAAGAAGGCAAAGGAATTGGCATAGTCTTTATCTCACCAAAAGGTTCAAGAATAGTCCACTCATTCAGATTAGAGTTCCCAGCTACAAACAATGAGGCAGAATACGAAGCGGTAATACACGCTATGAGGCTTATAATCGAGATGGACATCAGCAACATTCGTTTGACTAGTGATTCTCAGCTGGTCATTCGACAGATCTTGGGCAAATATGAAGCACATGATAGTTCACTAAAACAATATTTACAGTTGGCTAGAGAATACGCTGACAAGATTACTGGCCTTGAATTTAGGCATATATGTAGAAATGATAATAGACATGCTGATG
Organism: Papaver nudicaule; assembly: GCA_023529015.1. Taxonomy (NCBI): domain Eukaryota; kingdom Viridiplantae; phylum Streptophyta; class Magnoliopsida; order Ranunculales; family Papaveraceae; genus Papaver; species Papaver nudicaule. The sequence goes on along the minus strand of JAJJMA010010725.1, from coordinate 1,617 downwards.
CACTAGCATTTATCTCTTCAATGATGGCGGATCCAGAAGTGCCGGCAATAGCAATTGAAAGAGTAAAGATGTCATCAATAGAAGGAAGAAGGCAGCAGGAAGTCTTGGCGGTAGACATTGAGGAGTCAGCGGAAACAGACTGGAGAGTTCCTATCAGATACTACTTGGAGCATCTCACCACTCCTGGAAACAAATTGTTAGCTCACAAGGTCATTAGCAGGTCAAGAAATTATGAATTAAGAGACGGCGTCTTATACAGAAGATCATTTGCTGGGCCATTACTACGATGTGTATCAAGAGATGAAGGAAAGAAGCTGTTGAAGGAAATTCATGAAGGAGACTGCGGAAATCACAGCGGACAGAGAGCGCTGGCTCTAAAAGTAAAAATGCAAGGGTATTACTGGCCTTGGATGAATGGTGATTCTGCTGAATATGCTAAGCGGTGTAGGAATTGTCAGTTGTATGCAAATAAAATAAAAGCGCCAGCAGTCTCGTTAAATTCAGTATTAAGCCCTTGGCCCTTTGCCAAATGGGGGATTGACATCATTGGACCGCTGACACCAGGATCGGGACAGCGCAAATATATTATTGTGGCAACAGATTATTTTACCAAATGGTGTGAAGCTAAGGCGCTCAGACAAAGAACAGGAAAAGAAGTATTTACATTCATATGGGAAAATATATTCTGTCGTTTTGGTGTCCCAGCGGAAATTTGCACTGACAATGGGAAATAATTGGTTGGCGAAAACATTGAAAACCTGCTGGCAACATATGGCGTTAAACTGGGAAAATCCACTCCTATCTATCCTCAAAGCAACGGGCAGGCGGAGGCCACCAATAAAACAATAGGAATGGGGCTAAAAAAGCGAGTTGAGGGGCACAAGAAAGCATGGTGTGAGCATCTCCACAACGTCTTATGGTCTTACAGAACTACAATTAGAGAAGCAACTGGGGCATCTCCCTTTTTACTTACATTTGGTGCTGGGGCAGTACTTCCATCAGAAGTCATATTGCCAACAACAAAACACGAAGCTTGGGAGAAGAACCTCAACACAGACTTAATCTTGGCAAAACTAGATGACTTGGAAGAACAACAGCTTATAGCTTTGACTCATATGGAGAATTACCACCGCCGTCTAGCCAGGGAGTACAACAAGCGTGTAGTGAAAAGAGATTACCAACCTGGCGACTTGGTGCTAAGAGAGATACCGCCGTATCAGAAGAAGAAAGGATGTAAGAAGCTGGAACCTAATTGGGAAGGCCCTTATGTCTTCAAGCGTGTAGCAGGTAGTGGAGCTTATGTGTTAGTTGATGAGCATGGAAAGGAACTTGAGCATCCATGGAATGCCAAATTTATCAAAAGATTATATCCATAAGGATATATGTAAAAATCCGAAGTCTTGGGCGGGCACAATACCCAAGAGGTCTTATTAGCTTTTGTAATCTGCAGTGAATAAGATCCGGGGATGTAGGTTTGCTTTATGCGCTGAACCCCGTTAACAAATTATTGCGTCATTACTTTTCATACGGCAGCAAATACGCTGAGGCAAATTTGCCAAAATAATTCTATAAGGCTCAATAGCCATACGCTGAGGCAAATTTGCCAAAATAATTTTA
>JAJJMA010010724.1:22746-34738 GCA_023529015.1 Papaver nudicaule | reverse complement strand
ATATGTACAACCTGCTACAACTTCAGGGAAACTACTAACCATTTATTGTTTAAATGTAGCTTTGCAGCTGAAGTTTGGCATCTTACATGGGATTTTCTGCTACAATCAATGCTTCCGGCGATGACCTCACTCCAGGCTCCTACCACTCTTAATGAGTTGTCCTGTATTCACCTCCAAGAACCACAGCAGAACTTATTGTTTTTTACAGTGTGGCATCTCTGGTTGGCTCGCAATGATCGTCTCTACAAACATGTCACACTTCCCCCCACTCAGGTATTTCAGGTCATATTGGTTCTGTGGAAGGAATTTGAATGGACAAGAATGCATGTCACCCCCTTTCTCCCAGACATTGTCCCTCCACAACTCAACATCAATCATCGGTCAACTATCACAATCCAGGTTGCCTGGCAACCACCGAGACAAGATTGGGTCAAGATTAATATGGATGGGGCGTCCAAAGGCAATCCGGGCCCTGTTGGAATTGGTGTAATTGCTAGAAATGCTGATGGGAACACTCTCCAAGCAATGGTGGTTACCCTTGGGATCACCACCGCACTCACCGTTGAATCCTGGGGTCTACTTACGGCAGCAAGAATGATTTCCCGTCAAGGTTGGCAGAAGGTTTGGCTTGAGGCTGATTCCAAATCGATGTTACAAATTCTGCAAAATGGATACTCGGAAGCCCCTTGGCATTTGCAAGGGCTACTCTCTGAAGCGACACAAATCCTACACAGTGTGACTTCTCTTCGAATCACGCATGCTTATAGAGAGGCAAACCGCGCCGCTGATGAGTTGGCCAATGAAGCAGTTCGTAGACAGACCCGACATCCAACGGTTCCATCAACAGTTATCTGGGAAGCTTTCACCCCAACGTGCTTACATCAAATCTTATTTAATGATAAAATGGGTGTAACTACACCAAGAGTTGTACCTTCCTGTCAGGCGAACTAATGTATTTGACTTTTCCTTCAAAAATAAAAAAATCTCTGTTTCAACTGTGGTTGGTTTTCAAAATGTCTAAAATTATAGTACAACAAAAGCTTAGTATACATACTTTCAAAAGTGGACCCTTTTCCTTTTCCATGTGGTGGGGACATCAAACCAATCCAATGGTTCATGCTTATAACACCTAATGGTGTCTATCCCTGGTGTCTAACCAGCACTTTCGCATACTTTCAGTTCTTGAATCCCAAAATTATGTTTCATCAATGTCTTCACCGGTCCACGACCATTCACAAATTTTAAATTTTGGTGGTTCTAGATTGAAGAAACTCCACTATCAAGATGGGTTTTCTACAAGTTTCCTTATTTATGTTGAGTGATTCTACGTTGACCGCCACGAATCTAGAGGAATTTGCACCTAGTCATTATGGAAACGCTTTGTTTCATGGATCCAAGATTCCCATGAGATAATGCTCTCTTGAGCAACATTTTTTTTTAATCAGCAAGCAAAGTAAAAATTATCATGGCCATTTACAAATTGGTCATACTTTAAATTAGTGTTTACAAAATAGTCATTTGCCATCCGACTCACTTAACCAATTTCAATAAAACGGTGTTAAATGTTTACCGTAATACCCCTCCCTTCCTTATAAATACACCACCACCATCACCACCACCACCACCACCACCACCACCACCACCTGAACCCCCACCGTTACCACCTGAACCCTAAAATCCGAATTTGAACCACCTCCATCTGAACTCCCACCACCACTACTTGAACCACCTCTACCACCTGAAACTCTGAACCCACAACCTAAGACCCCACCACCACCACCTGAAACTGAACCACCCCTACCTGAACCACACCACCTGACAATATACCCACCCTTCACCACCACCTTCACTTAAGGGACAGTTAGGTAATAACACTGACTAAACTAACTGTAAATATTTAGATTTCTATGAAGTTAACGGACGTATGGCAATTTAAAAAAAAAATTGGTATCATTGTGACCATTCTGTAAATCAGGTGTTAATAGTATGATCATTCTGTAATTTGAACAGGGTTCAACGTTCAAATTAAGCAAGGGCCACAAAGAGGTGAACATAGCCAATGCTAGAGATCTACAAACTTGCTAAACCCCAAGCCAAATATGCTCTTAAACTAAGAGCATCTCCGATGAAAATGAGATGAATTTCTACGTGGCTTATTAATTAAGAAAACCTTAAAACTAAAATTCTTGATTTTAGAAAGTTGAAAACATTCATCTCCAATTGATTAACATGGAATTGAATGAAATTATCTAGTTGTAATAATTTCATTGGTTTAACAGAGTTATTTATATATTTAAAAGATAAAAATTAGTTATTATACTTTCTTACATCCTTAATGAAATCTTCCAAAAAATAGAGATGTGATAAACATCGTGTGGGAGATGCTCTAAAAACACAAAGGAACATTGCATGAACAATTTTAAAGTTTAAACAACCCTGTCCATCAGAGTGTTTTCGAGTTTGAGAGACCATGTATCGGCTAAAATTAATTAAAATCGACTTTTTCTTGTTACATGGTTGTTCTGCCTTTTTCGTGAGGTTGTTACGAAAGTCGGTTTTGGGGATATTTTTCGGATATCCATCTAGAAAGTTTGAATATATCCCCTTGTCAAAGAAGCAATACGATGTGTTTTTGTTATACGATTTGTATTCAGATATAACCAAGTTTATCGCTCAAAAATGATTAGAATGTTTATGGTTCATGTAAAATACAAACCAAACAAATTCCCATTCCAATAATCGACACGTTTTAGTCTGCTTACTTTTATTTAGGTTCGGGACGGTGTCCACGCAAAAACGTACACGATACACCCTGATCGTTCTTAAAACCACCTTAGTCCAACACAAGACATTGGGCTGCTTAGAATTCCCCAACAGCAATAAATTTTTTTTTTTTTTTTGGATAAACAAGCCTTAATCCAACAGCAATAAATCTCCAGACTCGAATTTCAAAACATTTTTCCTTACAAATTTTCTTTTCTTTTCTTTTCATCTTCCCCCATCATCAGTCATCACGTGCTGTCTGAAGTACTCTCTCTTCCATCATCTCTCCTCTGCAACTTATAGAAAACAGAGACAGTAAACTCAGAAAAAAGAAAAAAGAAAATTATAAATATTTTCTCTGCAACTAAAAACCAAAAATAAAAATAAAAATCACTGTTAATGGTTTTATCTGTACGGAAAATCAAATCTTTACTCAACTAGCAAACATGGGGCAATCTGATTCTTCCTCCTCTTCCTCTTCTTGTTGTTCTTCAAAGATTCCTAGGGTTTTAGCAGGGTTTTACTTCTTCTCTGCAACAACAACAACTTAAAGCTACAGCATTTATATCTGATTCTTCATCTCTGCTCATTCATTGTACTACTACTAGTAGTACTACTGAAGTTTTTTCTGCAGAACTGTCAACATTACTTAATCAGAACAAAAACCCTTTATTGCTCCTCCATTCATTATTCTTTCTCCTCTTCCATTATAAATTTTGTCAACTACTTTCATTGAGTGAGATAAAGAAGAAGAAAGCTCTGTTTCTTTAAAGCTCTGTTTTATTAAAAGCTTCTGTTTTATTGAATCCATTGGTGGTGGTGAATTTACTGTGAATGGCTGCTACTACTACAATAAACTGTTCAGCTTCTAGTATTGTGAGTTCTGGTGGTGGTGGTGGTGGTGGTGGGGTTGTGGTGGCTGTTCCTCCTGGTTCTGGTTTATCTCCATTTGTGTCATATCCTTGTCCAAGATCACCACCAAAGTATCCAGATATGACTGGGAAACACAGGGAGCTAGTGAAAGTTCAGAAATTGGAGAGGGAGATTGGGTTCTTGGAGGTAAGCAGATCTAATTTCACAACCCCCTTTTTCTAATTTCTCTGGAAAAAAATGAAAATCCCCAAAATTTCTGTTCTAGGGTTTATGGTTTTGATAGTTGAGTGTGTAATCAGTCATTTTCAATCAAAAAAGGCCCAACCTTTTTGTCTCCCAAATTGGGGGTTTTTGGATTTGAGATCTTGAATGTAAAAATGTCAACTTTATTGGTTTTTACTAGATTAGGGTGAAAAATTGAATTGGGGAAAAATCTTGGGTGAAAGTGATTTTGCCCTGATTTTTTGTAATTTGTTTGCGTACAGGAGGAATTGAAATCAGTTGAGAACCTTCAACCTGCCTCTAGAAGCTGCAAAGAGTAAGGTTCTTGGTTTTTTTCATGGGGGGTCAATTGCCCCACAATGGCCTATGCTTCATGTGGCACTTGTATGATACTGCAGTGTATGTGTGATTGTAAGAGTTTCGTATTCATCTGATGTATTGTGATGCTTTACAGGGTTGACAGTTACGTAGGAGCGAACCCGGATCCGTTAATACCAGTGTATGGCTTACCGACTTTTAACCTCTATATTATGTAAGATGATGTAGGTTACTGATGGACAAAATACTCATGGATTTGGGTTTCTTGTAGAAATCGGAAGACTCGTAGATCATGTCGATTCTGGAGGTGGCTCTGGTACATTTTTCTCGTCCCAATTCGAAGCCATTATCTCTCGTTTTTATACATTTTGTTATTTTTCTTAGCGGTTTCACTCAGGAAATGCATAGGACACAAAGCTTAGATTAGGATTCAGGTGTATTCATTTAGCTGTTATGCAATGGCATGTATTGTACTTGTTTGTTGGGATGACGATGGTCTCACCTTGACATGATAATAACTGAACTGACTGAATGATTGGAGATGTAATAGGATTGTGTATCCTATTCAATTGACTCTTCAACTATAAATGAACGTATTTGGTAGACAAATGATTGTCCAGTCCTCGTTTGCTTCGCTAGAAGCACTGTTTGAAAATTTGTTAACTTCTTTAGGTAGTCTGAGGTTGTTCTTGGTTTCTGATGAATATTTGTACGGTGGATATGTTAGAAATGACTATTTTGGATCAATATCAAGATTACGATAATTTTTTGTGTTGAGCCTTTATAATAAAAGGCAGGAAGGCTGAATAGTTTGTCACCCACTTGCTTTACTTTGGTAAATTCTTCTACCATGGCCCTTTTGCCTCCAATTAGTGGCCAATGTCCAATCGAAATCCAACTATTGACCTCAAAAGCCAGTATCACATTTGCATCATGCGAATATTCATTGGAATAGAATAGTAGAATATGACAGGGAGTTTATTTTGTCCATGTTAGACTTTAATTGATACTAGTACTTGGAAGTCCTTTTCTGTTATTTTGTTCTATTCATTTGACACTGAAGTTTCTGCAAGCTTATATAAAACTCCAATGAGCAGTAGTTGTTTGCCAAACATGAATTTAAACTCAGGATCACATTGCAATATCTGTGCTTCGATACAGTTATCAGTGGGTCAATACCTGTCATTGATGCTATCCACTTAGCTGGGTTGGGGTTGTTGTAACTTTTATCTTAGATTTTAGGTGCCTAAAGCCAACATATCATTCTTTCCCGTTCCAAATGAATGAAGTTTGTCCCATGTTTTCAAGTTTACTGATTATATGATTACTCTGTTTTCCCAGATGCCTTTTGATTTACCAAATGTGTTTCCGTTTCCATGTGCAGTGGCAAGTCTTGTTTGAATTTGTCATGGATATGCTGCTGCTCCTGTGGTTGCTCACTACGTTGTACACCAAAAAACTGTACATTATGTCCACAAAAGGGCAAGAAGAGCTGTTGCTCAGGCTGTTGTCCGTCCTGCAGTGGATCTTGCTGCAGACCCAGCTGCTGTTGTGGTGACTGCAGCTGCTTCGGTAAGAGTTCTTGTAGCAAGTCTTGTTGCACTCTCCCAACATGCAAATCATGCACGAACTGTTCTTGCTTCAAATGTACCTCTTGTTCTTGCTTTAAATGTCCTAGTATGAAGTCTTGTCGTTGTTTCAGCTGTAAAAAGATATGTTGTAATCCATGCGCATGCCTATTTTACTGAGACATTTCTATGTACACATACATATATGGTTATTTTAGTTATCCATATTGCCTCTGGTTTGTCTCAAGCCTGAAGTAACACTTGCATTATTCTACATCTTTTCTTTTCGTGTATGACTGCACGATTTTGTGCTTGCTCTCATCCATATTTTTGTTTCTTAATGAGGAGACCATTTGTTCTGCAAAATGAAGCCGCCTCCCATTTTGTCTGATGCTAAAATAGACTAGTAAATCAACCTTGAGAAACTTGATTTCTTCACAGTGATTCTGTATGTTTCTCTAATATTCTTCATCAATTGATCGCGATTTATTGATTATAAAATGGGAAATTATGTTTATGAGCTTTATGTTGAACTATGCCTGTGCCCTGTCCCGTTAAACCATAGATTACAATGTAGTGCTGAAACTTCCTGTCGTGGGTGCTGGCACTGGTTTTGGAAAGTCTCACATTGTGGGTTGCATCTGTGGATCTTAGGAAATTACATCCATTTACGCTTATATTGCAAGTTCTGGCTCTTCGTCATTTGTTAGTTATCGGGTTAGTGACCGGTAGAAGTCACTCACTATATGGATGGCAGCGCCTATGCATTTTCCTTACTGGTGCATCTTTTGAGGTAAATGGAAAATTTAACAGGGTGTTTGTTTTTTTTATTGACTCGGTGTCTGAATCTTACTCGACTCGGTCACTAGCTCGACTCGAGTCAGATGTTTAACTGTTTGTTTTTTATTTTGAGTCACATCTGACTAAGACGTTACCTCTGATTCGGACCCATTTGAGATGGTTATTAAAACGCTACTTACTCAAAATTGGCAAAAATATTAAGTCAGATCTGACTCAAAGAACAAACATATTAAGTCAGACCCAATTGAATCCGTTGATTTGAATCAGATCCAGCGGAGTCAGATCCAATTTAAAAAAACAAACATGATGTAAGGTGATCGATCATGGCATGTAAACCAATAAACCATTCTCCCCGGAGGTTGTTATCATCTTCACTGATTGTCAGGCATTTTCAACATTCAATCACGACAGTGCTACAGGAACACCGGATTTAAACACCGGGTTCCAACACCGCTATGTGGCACCAAAATCCACCGTTCATTCCCACCCCACCCGACCCCACCCCAAAATCAGCAGCCCCCCTGTGACACATAGCGGTGTCCGGATTTTGGTGTCAAAATCCGGTGTCCACCAAACATTTTCGATTCAAGAAGCAATTAGAAGGGACAGTGACTGTTCGAATGGAATGACCCCAACCACTGGGCTAAGTCACGTTCATCAGAACTTCACTTTATGCAGCCAACCTACTCAATGGGAAAAGATTGGTCTTGCATTAGCTTAGGGTAGCCGTGGTACTTTTCTGGAAAAGATGTTGCATCAATAACCGTGGTACATATCTTTGTCTGGGGTCCCATGCCCCACCTATGGCCCTCTGGCCTCTGCACCTTTTGTCTACCTACTTTGAAGATTTTTGGCCATGGATGATGGACTAGCTTTTTGGCTCATTTGGTTATGAGGATCACATGACAAATCTGGAACCTAAGAGCAAGCACTATGGTGCCATTTTTTAAGTTTTATCCCCCAATTCTACGTCTAAAAAAAGGTGTTTAGAACGCAACTATTATGGTTGGGAGGCGGCCATTGAAAGGCCACCCAAAATTGAGGGTCGGCCACTCAGTGTACGCTTTAGGTCAAGGTTTGACCTTGACCAGGCGGCCACTGAATGTCCACCTAGTAACTAGAAATGGACAGAAATCACTCGGGTTTCCCTCACTTCTTCTTCTTCTCTATTTTTTCCTCACAAAAAAACATCCCAACCAAATTTATCCCCTTTCGATTTTAGTGGTGTTTTAGGTAGAGGTTTTGCACAATTTTTGCAGGGTTTGTTCTACACTCAAAGGGGGATATTGGGCACCTTTCACTTTCAATTTCAATTTCCATCCACCAAATCAACCAAGGTATGTAATTTGGTTCTTAGGGTTTACATAATGTATTTTGTTGTCGTAATTTCATTTTTTAGGTTGTTTAGTTACATTTGATATGTTTGAATGATGACATTGAACATAGAAGGATGCTTAGAACATGAAATTGTATCAATGTTGTGGTTTTTAGTTATTTTGATTATGAAATGTCAAGAAGGATTAAATTGAAAGTAGTTGTCATTTGTATGAAAGGTGCAAAATGGGTACTTACCTCCGTGCATTTGCGAGAATGACTTATGGGATTGAAATTGATACTTCGGAGGATGAAGTAGAGAAGGCAATTATATTGTGGCACCAAATGGTTCATGAGGTTCGTATGCGCAAAATCCGTCAACCGGTTCCTAGGGTAGTTCAAACTCGTAGGCAACTTTTTCGTGATAGAGTGTTGCATGATGCCATAATGATGAAGGATTATTTTGCCGAACAACCTACCTATACTGAGAGACAATTTAAACAACGTCTTGGTTTGCTGAAAACTTTGTTTACGAAAATACGAGACGTAATTGAAGATATGGATCCTGAATGGAAACAACGTGCGGACGCAAAAGGCCTAATGGGTCATTCTGCGACTATGAAGATGGTTGCGGTGATGAAGGCTTTGTGAAAAAGTACAGCGACCGATAGTCTTGAAGATTATACTCGAATGGGAGCAACCACAATCTACAAGTATATTAAGCATTTTTGTGACTTCATTTGCCGCACTTTTGGTGAAAGATACTTGCGTCAACCGACAATTGAAGATGTGAGGAGGCTTTTAGCGGAGAACGAGGCAAGAGGGTTTCCAGGAATGCTCGGTAGTGTGGATTGTATGCAATGGCCGTGGAAGAATTGCCCGGTTGCTTGGCAAGGAACTTATCGAGGTAAAGACAAGGAGAGTTCGTTGGTGTTAGAAGCGATTTGTTCGTTTGATTTATGGTTTTGGCATATTTTTTTCGGAATGCCGGGGTCCAACAATGATTTGAATGTGTTGGGACACTCACCACTCTTTGATAGGCTTCTTCAAGGATTAACTCCACCGTGCAACTTTACCATCAATGGGCACCATTACGACATGGGTTATTACTTGGCCGATGGTATCTATCCAAAGTTGCAGACAATTGTACAAGCTTATAAAGTAACATTGAACATACCTAACCGTGTTAGGTATAACAAGTATCAAATGGCAAAGAGGAATGATGTTGAGAGGGCTTTTGGCGTTCTCCAATCGGTGTACAAGGTCGTTGGGTCCCCATGTAAGTATTGGAAAGAAGGTGACATGAACTTGATAATGAAATGCTGTGTAATCTTGCATAATATGATTGTTGAGCATACTCGTCGTGCCAAAGAATGGGGTGAGGTTCTTCCAGAGCCGGTAGTTGAATACACTGGCCTTGCGGTACATTACAAGAATTTGCTTGATCCGGTGAGGTACCACATGTTGCGAGCTGATCTCACCAAACACATTTCTTTGCGTCCTGCAAGGGGAGAACGGGATATCCTAGTGGAGTCGAGCATTTCGGGGTCAGATTTAGAGTATGTACAACCTGTGCCACGTTCTTCGGATCCCACATCCACTGATTCATACGAGTCTTCAGATTCGGATGATGATGAAGCAGTTCCTTGGGTGACTGACCTTGATCCTAAGTTCAATTATTACGAAGGTCATGGGTTGGACTATTTGGGGAGGGAACGAGGCGTTGTATCTCAAGATGATGCACCAGTGATTCAGCCTATGGATGTTGACCATGAATTGGAAGAGGAATATGGTGATGATGAGTCTACCCAACCACCGGATGATACTGATTCTTATGCATCCACTGATTCAGAGCGGTCTTCGAACTCGTATTCTGATGATGTTAATTTGGATGATGATTAAAGATACTTAGTGATTCCAAATTAAATTAAAAACTTAAATTACATTCCGTTCAATACACAACTATGGTTTGTAATAACTTTATTTTCAACATAAACTGCATTTGATGGTTCAATACACAATTACTGCTTTTTCTTTGCTTTATACTACAAAGTTCTATTAAATTTCACAGTTATCTCTGCCCAACGACTCTCTTTGTTACCGTTATGTTTTCAAATTTATAGCCGTTGTAGTTTTTATTATTTTCAAATTTATTATAATAAAATAGAATAATTAAAGGGTAAAATGAACGAATTCATTGATAACGAGATTGTGATTACATTACAGAAATTACAAATAAAATAGTAAATATAAACTAGTTAAATGACATAGTTATTACCTTGAGGGAAATTAAAATACCATACACTCTGAAAATAAATTGGTAAACACAACTCGTACTATTACACTCAAATGAACGTGTTGATTTTTAATCAAGATCGTATCCTGGGATATCGTTTTTGAATATTTGATAGCATTCATCGAACTTAAAGATGCTTCCTGTTTCAGTAAAATACTCAGACTTCGCCAACAGGTATCTATGTTGGGCAGACGATTGTGGATGACGCGCTTGAACGTCAGCAAGAACGATAAGAAATGTATCCACTTCACTTTTAATCATCCTAAATCGACATTGAATTGTTCGCCTGGTCCTTCCAGCGTTATTCTCACCATTATCGTGGAACAAGACAAAAATATCAAAGATGCGGTCCCAGAGAATGTTGTTCAAGAGCCCCATCTTGAATCCCGACAGCTGCGCCGACAGTGATAGCTACCCAAGCTTGAACAAGAGCAACATCTTCTGCAACCGTAAACCTCCACTACACGAAATCCAGTTTTTACCAACAGCAGCATTAGTCACGGTTTGCATTTCAGCAACGCGCATACGCTGTTGGGAAGCTCGTAACGTCTTCAATGGTTACTGAAAATGCGATCTGTTACAGTGGTCCGTGTTTTTGGTGGTGCAATTACCCGCCTACCCTCAATATTTGGGTGCACTTCCTAAGTTAGCCTCGACTTTTCTTTTCCCCGCCCCACATTTGGGCTGATGAAATTTCAACCCCAGCATCGTAACAGAACCAGATTTTTATTTCAACGGATTAACTTAATACCACAGATCCGAAAATAAGAAAACCCAAAAGAAAATCAAAGAAAAATTATCAAACCATTTATTATTTCTGAATTAGCTCAGCTGTATGTCCAACACCAACAACTTAAGCTGCCACATCCACTCATTTCTCTCCCTGGATTCTTTTTCTCCACCGGATTCTTTTCTATCACCAGTTTCTTTCCCTGCCGACGTCGATGTTGACGGCCAAATTCGTCGAGCACAGTGAGATTTAGCGTGCGAGAACTTCATCAACATCATTGAATCAATCAAATCTTCTATGAAATATCGATTTGGAAACTGGTTTGAGTTTAGTCGATTTCTTATAGAAGGATTGAAACTGATTTCAAATTTTGGATCTGACGATGCTCTATTGGTTAAGGTATTTCACTTGTATCCCTTTGAATTGGAAATTTACAACATCTATAGTCGAAACCATTGAGTGTCAATGATTAAATTTCTGGTTATGAGTATTGAAGGTCTGAATCTCTCAGATCTGTTTGCTGTTGTAGGATTTTTGCTGATTTGTCTGATTTTTGCGTTTGTTGATTGTCATTAGAAATGTAGATGTGTTTTAAGTTCATGGGCACCAAAGAAATCATACAAAACATTACAGCCAACTAGTTATTCATAAGCAAAAATATTACAGCCTACATAGACTTATAATAACACTCTGAAACTGAAAACTGCTTATTTCCTTTATCTATTTCACCAGCAGTCTTATAACTCTATTGCATATAGAGTTGGATTTGTTGAAATTTAGGAAGAGAATTTATTAGATGATAGAATGTAGATATGTTATTGCAGAATACAAGCTAAGAAAAGCAGAATCAGAAAAACAAGTATCCCAATTGATTATAGAGCTAGAGAGCATTACATTGCCTAGTGTTATATTGAGCAATAACAATACAAAACTGCACAATACTATATTGAGCAATGTAGTGCTAGTGTTATGGTACCGAATCCCTTTCAGTTAAGGACAGAATCTCGTTTACCACCAGACTACATTACATTGCTTAGTGCTAGTGTCTATAAACTCAGCTACCCTATGAGAAATCTACCTACATTCCATCTGTTTATTGGTTGTTTG
>JAJJMA010010724.1:10363-22736 GCA_023529015.1 Papaver nudicaule | reverse complement strand
GGCTCTAGAATTTTGGCTCCATGTAATTTGGCACTTGAAGCAGGAGTACCATAGAGTACATAACATTGCCTAGTGCTAGTGTTCTATAAAATCACCATTTCCTTATCTGAAAATCACTCACTCTTTCTTCAATTCTTATCAGTGAAAATCATATTCAATACTTTCAATCTTTTGTTTGTTAATCATTCAGACTTTCATCCCCACTTTCAATCATTAAAACAAAAAACAAAGATATTCATATTCATTACATTAACAAAATAGTTCCTGAAAAAGGAGGGGTACCGAAATACTACCAACTTTTCGTTTTGGCTCGTGAGTCTTATGGTATAGAGTTTGGACGATCTCAAAAATCAATATCCAAACCTATAACTGGAGTAGTCTCGACAGTTAGGTAATAACGTACTACTTGGTGCTTTAATTATAAATCAGAGTTATAATGCGGAAAGGGAAAAGCACACAAGACACCAAACGTTTTTTAACGAGGAAACTGCCTTGCAGTAAAAACCTCGAGACCTCGTCCAGTTTTGAACACCGCCCAGTACAAACTGACTACAAACTCTAGCCTACTATAAGACTTCGGTCTGGGATGTAGCAGAGACCAACTCAAGCCCTCCAAGCGAATTGGGTACTGTCGCCTTCCTTACGTCTCTGGATCCCCCACAGATCGTCACGCACTTGATTCCCCTAGCTGACGTCCGTTACAGGCCTAGGAGTTGCTTTGACCGATGCCAAAGGCTTTTGTCAGCAATACTGGGTTTTAAACCAAAACTGTTGACTTATGGTGTAACTGTCCTCTATCAGTTTACCATAAACAAAGATGACTTCCTTCGGATTGTCAAATCCAGGTCATACGGAAATCTACTTCACAAATCGGGGCTGACACGCAAACCAACTTCGCAATGCCCAATCTGTATCTACCTCAGTTATAGATGAAGAACCACTTAAGGAACTTGTATAACTGGAGCCAACTAGGTCTTACAACACCGAGTGCAGCCGTGCGTTGCTACCTTTCAAAACCTTTACGTAACTTAACTAGTTCTTGAATAGCCGTATATCAGAAGAGACGGACTTTGGAATAGACAAGAAACTAGGATAGGTTACTGAGGTTACAGGTGATTCTGATCAACCGCTGAGGGATCAATCTACCTGTGCTTCCCAACTCTCAAAGGAAGTCTTGATAGTCGTAGGGAGTTCCCAGAGGAGCTGCAACCTATAGAGGATGACTATACCACAACAAGCTTTCACCGAAGTGAAAAGAGTTTACGCTACTTCCCTGAGGACCTTCACGTGTGCTTGATGCTTGCGGTATTTGTCCTTAGACACCTCTATTTATAGCACTCAATAAGATAGGTTGCTTTGGAATTAAGCAATCAATTACTTGTCCCACAAGTTAAGGAAACCCTAAACTTGCCAACCAAGTAATACAGATTAATCTCAATTGAAATTCCTTTTTAGATTTATCTGCCAAGTGTTTTGTTGGCTCTAAAACACTTCAAGATAGGAATCCAACAGACCAGAGATAATCTTATCTTATTGACTCATTGAGGATCGTTAGATGGAACACAAAAGGTATTTATGTTTCACACAAGTCCATCTAAGAGATAAAGGAGTTGGAATTTGACTCAGAGTGAAATTCTAAAAGATATTCACGCAATTTGACTTTCCAGAAACTTCTCTGCGTCAGGTTCACGTACTAGTACGTGTACTAATGCGACACAGGAGATTTCTGGTCCAGGTACGCGAAACCGGTTCGGGTACCGTCCAAGTCAAATTTAGGTCAAATACTGAATCCGCTGGAAGAACTGGGCTGAGCCAGAACTTAGACATGAGAATGTCCTCAGCTATGATCCATGGACTCTTTGCTCAAGAGTACTCCTTAGATTCATCCATATCCAATATAACAGTTTGCAAGCAAACCATTGTAATGGACACATGGCATCGAATCTATCTCATATGTTCTTGATTCACAGTATTCGTGGGATCAAACACTGGTCATGACATAAAGCCATGTTACACAAGAACACGATCTCAATCGCTACATTACTACTAAAGTAGTCGACTATATTTCGAAAGAATAGAGAAAGTAGAAATAGAAGAATATCCATAAAGTCATAACTCCTACTAACCTTTTGTCGATGAAGAATAATTGATGTCTTCTTTGTCTTCACAGTCTTCGTCTTCAAGGTCTCTACTACTCTGTCTATATCCCATTTCCGAAATCTAAACTCTAGTAGGCTAAATCAAGAATTGAATTTTGACACCTAAAACTGACAACTAGCTTGACATACCAACGCTAGTGGGTTTGACCGGACAATGCCCTAACAGTTCCATTAAAGATATTCATTTACAACCAGTTAACAAGGGCTACTACGCATCATAGCCCAAAATCTCCAAAACAACCTGAACTTTTCCCAAAATCCACCAACATAACACCTGAACTTTCCCCAAAACCACCAACCACCAAAAAACATGAACACTTAAAACCGATAAATAACAACCTGAGCAGACAAGAAGAGACAAAGACTACTACTACTACCTAATTAGCCGTCTTCGAGAGGATTTTTCTTCAAGCTTCAATAAATTGAAACCTCTCTCGAAGATAACAAAATTGATGAAGATTTACAGATATGGTCTGCAACGAGGGAATTTAGTCATCATCTTCGGCACCATGATCTGAGTCATCATCTCCCATCATGTGGTAATAGTCCTCAGGATCAATATCATCATCAGCACTAGAAGCAGGAGTCCCATAGCCTTTCCTTTCATCATCTTCTTCTTCATTTTCCTCTGCATCCTCATCCTCCAACTCTTCAGACGCCTCAGATTCCTGCTTCTCATCAGATTCAAGCATAGTTCTAGCAAAAATCGCAGGGTATTGGGTTTTCTCCTTCCAATACAGACGGAAAAGTCTCTCCCTTTCTTTCTGACGATCTCTTTCATCTTCAGATGTTGTATCCTCTTAACTTTCTTCCATTGCTACTTGACCTTGATTCTCCTCTTCTTCACTTTCTTCTTCAGTTTCACTTCTCCTCCCATAATGATCATCACCACCCATCTTTCTGATTTTCCTTGCCTCCCTCTGGCTTAACCATAGATCAAACTCAGGAGTATGATCAGCCATCAACTGAAGAAATTTCTCTCTCGCTTTCTTTATCTTGATTTGGCTTTTCAATTCATTCACCAAGTTTTCCATTGAAATCCGCGACAATCCGAGAGCATGTTTTTTCACGAACTGAAAGTACAAATAATCTTCAGCCTTGTTTGCACCATTGTTGTTGTTCTGATCAGCATTGTTTGCACCATTGTTGTTGTTCTGATCAGCCATTGTGGTTTCTCACTTTTCTCTATAATTTCTCTAATTACTCTATATTTTGGTATACCTTTGCAAATCTCCTCTTATCTTTGCACCAAGATTAACGCGTCTATTTATGCACATTTACTGCCGGTGGTTGTTTCCCGAAAACACTTTAAAAACACCGGATTTTTACACCATAACGTGGCATGTTATGGTTGGCTCATTCTTATAGCAGGGGGGCCTGCTAATCTTGGGTGGGGTTGGGTGGGTGGGAATCTATGGTGGATGTTAATGCCACATAGGGGTGTAAGAATCCGGTGTAAAAAACCGGTTCCTTTTCAGACACAACTCTGATCAAAAGTCATCTCAATTTCCATTTCTCTATGCCCATTTTTATCTCTTGAGAACACTCCTCCTCCCACGCGTTTCCAGCACCATAATTAGCAACATTCAAGGAAATCAGAATCGTACGATTCACGATTCAGCTCCTACGACTCAAGCCATCAAACCACTAAAACGAAACGAATCGTGCTATTGAATCGTTAGAGTAGATGAATCGGGATTTTTTTTTTCTGAATCGCTGATTCAGCGCGAGTCGCAGATTCACGATTCTTTTTTTCTGGCTTTTTTTTCAATTTTTCTATTACATACAAAATAAATCTCACAGTCCCATCGATTTTCGAATCTCTTGGCCACAAATCATTGATCAAAATAAATACAGTTCCATGTTTAACAAACAAGATTACTGAAATGGGTGTAATTGAAACAACACAAATCAAAAATCAAAAACCAACTTGTGAAGTGTCTTAGTTTAAAGAAAGACCCCAACTAATTAAACCCTTTCTAATTGTTATTCATGAAGTTGATTACAACATATCGGTAACCTATCACCTAGCAACAAACAACCATCCTAAAGAAAAAGAAAAAAAAGATGAGACGAGCTAGATGGGGGAAACCAACAGTTTGGAGACGGAAAGGCGAGACGATCTAGATGGTGGTATGTTTTAGTTGAATTTAAGAAGATCGTTCTTGATCAAAAAAAGAAAAAAAAGAAAAAAAAAGATCGTTGAGTGAGAAAGATACAGAGAAAGGGTGATAAGAACCATGATCAATCTGTCTTCCCTCTGGGATAAACATGAGAAATAAATTGACCAACAAGGTGGTGTTCGTATGTGCACCGCAGCAACTTAAGAATATAAAACACGTTGCTGGCATTAAGGAGTACCGAGTACAAGAGCCTGAGTAAAATCTAACCATGATTTCCGACTTAAGAATGTTGCTCCACCCAAACTTCATGCCAACATGGTGTATCGAAGTACCACCCTAACCCACACTACGTGTTCTGTTTTTTGCCATGCTTTTTATAATAATGTAATAATCGATGTTGAGGTTCATTAGATAATTTTTTTGAGGTTCATTAGATAATTATATTATATGCTTAAGGTTAATTAGATAATATATTCTATGCTTAATTTTAGTATTATATATATTTATATATAGATAAAAATATTATACCATGAATTTACGATTCACGCTTCGGCACCCGATTCGATTCACGAAAAATGGAAAACGATTCACGATTCACGTTTTGACAACCTTGGCAACATTTATTACTATTAGTCATTACCTAATGTAGCTGTGGCTAGGAAGGCTGGTCTAGGCTGGTCTATTCTTCTTTTTCTGCGTTTTCCTATGTCCAAGCATGGGTCATGGGTCAGTTTTATTTTCTAGTAATTTTTAGCAAAATGCACAAATTAGGTCAGAATACCAACAGTTACCGGCGGTTAGAATATCAACAGTTTCCGGCGAATACCAACAGTGAGGAGGATGTTGAATTTGAAGATGGGGATTCCTGGTGTTGCTGCTGCTAATATTGTTGCTGGTGCAAATGCTGGTGTTGCTGCTGCTAATATTGTTGCTGATGCAAATGCTGGTGTTGCTGCTGCTGCAAATGCTCACATTGAGATGATTGACCTTGTTTCTGATTGAATGTTTCAATTTAAGTTTCTGACATAGTCATTTTCGTGTTTTTAGTTCCTTGTTTAAGTTCATATGTTTTTTGGGATGTAAGAATTATCAGTACAATGTATAAGTCAGTACGATTGTGGTTTTTGGTTTATTTTGGGATGTAAGATTTATCAATGCAAGTTCAGTACAGTTGAATACTGATCACAGAATTGAACAGAAATTAGATTAAACATTCCTACTTGCCTCAACATCCGGTACATTTAAAAAACCCTAAAATTATCAAATCCTTTAGAACTTGTGCATTAACATTACTTAAACAAGACTGCCATGTAATTACACCAAAAGTTAAATCATCCTTGATTGTCAGAAGTCACTTGATCCTTGTCTGCTGGTGCTTCAGAGTCATTTGGTGCTTCAGTGTCATTTGATGCTTCAGTTTCATTATGCCTCTCCTGTTCTCCAGCCCGCACCACCCAGTCAAACTGCAAATATGGAAAATTGAACCTATTATTGACAAGTTCTGTTTTCTCATTTCTAACTCAGATTCACATAACAATTCTGGGCTTTGTATGTTCCAATGGGGTTTGGTTGTTATCTAAAGCTGCAGCCAATATAACCAATCGAACTTATGCAAATAACTAGGTGATAAAAATGACAAACAAAAAACAGAACACAGTAAATGAACACAATTTACTAAAAAAAAGGAGACAATACCACAAGTGTTCTGCTGTTCGAGTAATGAGTCTGGATAAGTTGAACAATTCCCTACAAGCCAATCACAGAAGAGCCAATATTCAGTGAATAAATTGAAAATTACCAAAAGTATTCATTTTTACCCATTCACTAAGAAAGAAAACTATCATGTATAAGTACCCCCAAACATTTCATTGAAGGATCATCAACTAGAATCTCGAGATATCGAATCCGCTTATCCTTCTCTGCAAGCTCACGTCTAAGGTTCTCGTTCTCGGTTTTTAACTTTGCAGCCCAACTGGGTTCATGCTGACCACCCCAGAATTCTTTTGGCTTGACAAAGTTTCCAAGACATCGAACACGACCCTTTTTATCAGCTCCCATCACAGCTGCAACTGAATCATTAGGCCCAGAGATAACTACTCCACTTTCAGGTTGGCTAGCCAGGTTTTGGTATTCCACCATTCGACCCTAAACATAGTTCATGTTCAAAATTGATGTAAGCATCAACTTTGATAACCACTTTTCAAATTTAAATGCAGAAAAGAAAGTATACAGTCATAAAAGTGTACGTGTAGTTCAGCTGCCACAGGTTCCATAACTCGAACTTCTGATCCATCCGATGTTTTTTGTTTCTTTAGATGGGTCTCCTCAAATATTTCAAGCCGCTCAGGGAATCTTCCTAGTTTATCTTGCAACTGTAAAAAGAGTTTTGAGTAGACAATATTGTACATACAAGCTATATAACAAATCATCATAAATAATCTTAGTGCTGGGCATATGCTTTACCTCTCTTGCTTTTTCTATGTGTGGCTTACGGCCACAGGTGTGCTTAACTTTTTGTTTCAATATGTTCTGTACATTCTTAGCAGCTTTAACCTGTGACAAAGAAACGAACAAAACACATTCCCATGAGAATATAATAGAGTGGAAGTAGCCACACATAGGGTCTCTAGTAATTCAAAAATCAAAACTAAGAAAAACCAATGGAGCAACTTACTTGGTTGTCCTCTTGGCTCCACAGTTCAACCAATGCTTTCCAATGGCATGGCAAGTCAGATGTTAGAAAAGTTGCCCATGCAGATCTTAAGTTGGCTTCCCTTCAGATGTAATCTCTTCAAATTTGCTTTCAGGTATTCAATTGCCATGCATTATTGTTTTTCCAAAACACCATGTAGTTTTTGGAGAGGAGGGGTATTTTTTGGAAAGATTGCTGCAAATGAAGGAGTTCAATGCAACAAACTTTCCAGCCAATACCCTACCTCTCTAATTTACATTGGTGAGTAAACTACGAATACGCTAATTTTTTTAGTTTCTCTTGGTTGATTTTTACTTACTACATTGTCTTTGTCTTGTGAGGAGGTTTCTTTCTCCACTTGGTGCTGCTGCAGGACACCTTTTTCAACTTCAGGTTTGTCTACATGCATATCATATGAGCTCTTTATAATATTATGTGCTACATGCTTTGGATTAATAGGCACATTTTCTGGGTTTTGCGAGGATTCACTGTTGCAATTCTGGGCTTTGTATGTTCCAATGGGAGATGATAACCCGGTTTGCTTTTTTTGGCATCGTATTTATGCAAAAGCACAACGTGGCAATGATACATTATAAATCAGCAAGCATTGCAATTGTTATAATGTATCATTGTCCTGTTATGTTTTTACATGTGCACATTCAGCGACATCAGTGTAAAGCTTTTCGTGATTATCAGAATCGATGGCCACATTCGGCTACCATTATCTTTGTTTCCCATTGGTGAGTGAACTATTATTATACCTGCTCAGAAAATCAAAATGTATGAGTATTTGGTCGAATTAGATGTATGTTGCACTTAGGTCTCCCTGTTGTAGGAGATAGTTAAGGTCAAACTTTGTTCATGCTATATTTGCTAGATGTATGAGTAGTATGGCATGTTACATAATAATAAGAGAATTGTATGGGTATTCGGTGAGTAGTGAACTTTCATGTGATTGATGGAGCTTTAGCCAATGAGAGGCTGGTGTACTCACTCTTGTATGTCAGCAGATTGCTTCTTGTTTAGACGCAATCAACCTACACATATGAGCGGGAAGTGTACTGGCTCATTTAGCTATATTGACAGTAGAATTGCTTATCCTATAATGACAGCAGAATCACTTATATGTGAAGATGCTTGCAGTGAATCTTTCTTTTTTATTTGCCATGTATGCAGTTAGCATAAGTTACTATTCTACTAGTTAGTAACATGAATCACATGAATTTTGGTGAAGTAGTTCTTTCTATTGCCATACAACTCATTATCAGTTACGTTTTGTGGTGAAATTTGAGCATGTTGTACCTTGTTCTCTCTTCCATATAAGATGAGAATTATGTCGTAGGTGTATGCCAGGGCTTCGGCAACCCTACCACACAACCTAAACTGAGATGAAGCTGTTTGTATGAACCTAAAGTATATGCCCCTCCTTTTCTAGAAGATAGACGCATTTGACTTTTTTTTTCTTCAAATAGTCGAGGAACTTAATATTGGTTTTATTAAGTTTGTTAATTTTTGAAAAAAAAGTCAAACGTGCCTATCTTTTAGAACTGGAGGGAGTATTCATATCATTATAGACAACTCTATTAGTGGGTCATATTATCTTATTAAAGTGGCTGTCAACTATATATAGATAACTCAAAGCTTTGTTTCATTGTTTCGCAGAACTCTCACATCTGAGGTCGACGGACTACTTCGGCGTCTTGTATATAAGCTTCTTCTGATCCAAGGTATCATTACAGAACATCACATAAACTGCAAACTGCCAAAACACACAACCTTCTAATCTAGGGGTAGTAATAACACAGGCAAAAATGTATGGATCTATTTTGCCTTGTGCAGTTTTATAAATTTAGGATTGTGAATGAGTGTAGTGAATGGATGTATAAACGGTTGTATGATTTTTAGAGTTTCAATGAAATGCGTGTGTTAGTTGAATGAGAATGGATGTATTTCAGTGGGAATGAATTGAAAATTACAGGATTTCGATTCAGTATTGCAGGTTTAGAAATGAATTGTATTGTATTGCAGGTTCAGGAAAGAACTGTAGTGCAGGTTCACAAATGAACTGTATTCCAGATTCCGGAATGAATTGTATTCCAGGTGCAATTGTAACGCAGGGTTTAACGCTTGCCAGCGTTATTTTTTTTTAAAAATAATACAGTTTCTTCCAACGATAACAGACGTTACACAATTCCGTTAGTTGTAAAAACACGTGGCAAATCCTAAAGCTGTTACAGAGGTGTTTTCCACGAATAAAAACGTTGACTAAGCCGTTAAAATTTATCCGTTACACGCCGTGGTTTAACGGGAGAAAAAGTTGTTGGATCCGTTACGGCAGAAGGACAGGTGGCAAGTGCTGAACCGTTAGAAAATAGATTCCACCAGTACATTCCGTTACTTTAACAGTAGGGTATCAGTTACGCAGACGCAAACGGTGCTGGCTGTTTCAAAACAGTTACGAAAACTGCCAGCTGGCAAACGGATAAACCGTTACTACACAAAACAACGTCGGGTATAAACGTTGCTGTTAAGAGTTGTTTGATCGGTTACTGCCCACCGTAACGGGTAGACCGTTACAGTAGGTTGCCACGCGGCACGGTATGATGGTATGTCTTATCCGTGACAATATTTACTGCAACAGATGCATGTGTTGCTGTAATCATAATTACAGCAACGGCAGATCCGTTGCTGTAATTATTGTAACGGCAACAATAACGGCGTCCCGCCAACGGCCACTCGCCGTTGCTTTAATTTTTGGCAACGGCCCTGGGCCGTTGCTAAAAAGGCAATTTCGTGTAGTGCTCATAGCCATATTAAAGAAAAATGAAAGAGTAAAGTGAGAATTTTTAGTAAGAGTTAGAGTGAAAAATCAATGCAAAAAGTATTGATTGGGATGAATTTTGAGTTAAGAAGAGTGGGGGGTTTTTATAGTGAAAGTTCCCAATGGATGTATTTTTTACTGTAGCAAATCCGCCCGTTGGAGTATATTTTACCGTTGAGAAATAGGGGTGTAAGAGGGGTGTGAGGGGAAAAAAAGTCAAGCAAAAAAAATAAAAATCGCGGGGCGGACACTCAATGAGCGCCAAATACTGGGCGTACACTGAGTGGACGCAAGCGGACACTGAAAGGACGCAGGGTACGTACACTGAGTGTACGCCCCTTAAAAACGACTTAAAACTTGTAGCACATGTGAGACAAGTTTTAAGTTCTGACACAACTTTTACACAAGTTTTAGGTCTTTTGACCTACTATTCATCAAAAAGGTGCACCATAGTGCTTGGAGCAAGCACTATGGTGCTACTTTTTTTGTGTTTTTTACTCACATCTTAGGTTAAAAAAAAAACAAGACAAATCTCAACTACTATGGTTGAGAGGCGGCCATTGAATGGCCGCCCAATTTTCGGGGGCGGCCACTTAGTGTCCGCCCCCAGTCAAGGTTTGAGTTTGACCATAAATACATCATTTTTCACACTTTGCAAATATACTCACACCCAATAGTTTTCACGCAAAATGTGATTTTTAAGTTGTTACACTCAATCATACTTGCATTAAAAATAAATTGAGTTACATTGTGGTGATAAAATAAAATCTAAATTACATCGTGATGATTATATAAGTATTTGTAACAACTCAATCATACTTGCATTAAAAATAAATTTACTTACATTGTGGTGATAGAATAAAATCTAAATTACATCGTGATGATTATATAAGTATTTGTAACAACTCAATCATACTTGCATTAAAAATAAATTTACTTACATTGTGGTGATAAAATAAAATCTAAATTACATCGTGCTGATTATATAAGCATTTGTAAGAGCAATATCTTCCTCCGTAGTAAAATTCTTAACCATATTAAACCGAAATGAAAGACTTTGAGTGAGGGTTAGAGTGAAAAATATGTGAAATGTTGGATATTTTCAACAAACCCGTGATTTTGTAGGCGCTAGGACAGGGTTCGGTGATCGACCTGAATAAGTGGTTTAGATGGGGTGTAAGAGTGGTGTGAGAAAAGAAAAGTCAAGCAAATTTTTTTTTTTTGAGGGGCGGACACTCAGTGAGCGCCAAATACTGGGCGTACACTGAAAGGCCGCAGGGTGCGTACACTAAGTGTATGCCCCTTAAAAACGACTTAAAACTTGTCACACATCTGAGACAAGTTTTAAGTTGTGACACAACTTTTACACAAAATTTAGGTCTTTTAACCTACTATTCACCAAAAAGGTGCACCATAGTGCTTGCTCTAAAGGTCGAATAATTGTTATAGGAGTACCAGTATTAATCCGGCTGATACCAATCTATGAATCCAATAATCAGAATTGTTTGGCGAAAAAAAATGAATAGAATATACATGAAAAAATCCAATCGGTCTCAATTTTACTACCACCTGACCACCAGCACTCCAGTAACTAAATTGATAATGCGCTATTAGCCCATTTAGGGGGTGCAGACAAAATTGCCCATAAAAAAAAGGGCCTACATATAAGTTACCCCTAGTGATAAATTTACACGTATGCTGCCGACATTGTGGAGCGTACGAACTCTATAAAAACCTAGCATAATCTCTTTATCAACATAAGTTTCATAACCATTCGTTATAAAAAAAAAAAAAAAAATCCTAACCATTCGTTTCTTCAGACGCAAACCCTAACCATTCGTTTCTTCAGAAGTGATCGATCTTCCCGAAGAATCAAAGACCCGACCTAGTGCAAAATCAAGATCAAGAGGAAAACCCTAGTAATTATCCGATGAACACTGCTGCTATTTCAGAAGTGATCGATCTTCCCGAAGAATCCTCTCTACCTAGACCCGACCGAGTGCAAAATAAGCATCCTGGGGGTAAAACTTTACAATTAAGTTGTATAAATAAAAAAAATTGCTTTGCAATTAAGTGTTGCTCGTATGGCTTATAGATCTACTACTGATAGTTGGAGACCCCGTGCTGTTGGTAGTGCCAATGGTGATAGTGATGGTCCATCCAAATCGACTTTGCAGGATGCTACTTCAGAAATAGTAGAGAAGGTCCACAGTTTTCTTAGAGAGGACTTTGGAGTTAACTTGAGAAGAGAATGGTTGAAATTATGTATTTCTGATTTGAAGAACAAACTTCCTGAATTTGATAAAATCCCTTTTATTTTACAAGGTAGACTCGTCTACCAGGAGTTTTTGGATTCTAACATCAATTCATCTTGTGATGGTGTGCTTCCTAAATATATTCATACTATCTCTTACATTAATCTTCCAGGTCCATTGATTCTTCAGGTATTATGTAACATCGTTTCTCTTGACCTAATAATTCGTTTTACAAGTAATGTAGTAGTTATTGTTTAATCATGTTTGAGAATATTGTGGTTGCGAATACCATTTGACCTTTATTTGGTTGCGAATACCATTTG
>JAJJMA010010724.1:0-10353 GCA_023529015.1 Papaver nudicaule | reverse complement strand
GCGAATACCATTTGACCTTTATTTGGTTGCGAATACCATTTGACCTTGATTAGCAATTTTTACTGGCAGGTTGATGAGATAGTTGATGTAAGTCGTACTCCACTAAATAGGTGTCTTCAGTTGTCTATGACGGATGGTGTTCAGAAAGTAATTGGTTTGGAATCCAGTCATATCAAAGATCTTCAAGTTCCAGCTCCTGCTGGTTTGAAGGTGCTCCTTCGTACTGTAAATGTTCAGAAGGGGGTTTTCATTCTGGACCCTAATGTCTTGAAAGTACTTGGCAAACCGGTGGAAAACTGTGAAGCCGAACACAAGGAATTAGTAAAAGAAGTAAATGAGCCTCCTGGAGGTATAACTTAAAACTTTGTGTATGAGATTTATCATGTCTTATTATGCTTTCTCCTTTGTTGATAAACCTCGTGTATAAGATTTTTCATGTCTTATTATGCTTTCTCCTTTGTTGATTTACTTATTTTCTTTTCCATTTATATCCCATTTGTTAGGAGCTCCATATGTGCCATCTTCTAGCATCACTTTTAGTAGGTCAGGAGAAATGCCTGAACAGGAGGCCGGCATTCTTAGTAGAAGGCCAAAAATAGAATGTAATCCACCCTACTATGTTGTTCCGGATTTTGGGAAGATTGCTATGGACAACTCACCCGAAGAAACTGGGGATAAAAAGGTTCCTCTGAAATACTTGGAGAATTTGTTGTCAGATTGGGCTGCCATTATGGATGGTGCACCACTGAGCAGTGATAAGTAAATTCAATATTTTTTTAGTTTTGGAGAATTTGTTGTCAGATGGGCTGCCAATATGGATGGAGATTAATTGTAATTAGCCACCCCTTATAAACTGGGATAGGATATTTGAAGTAGTGCTCCCCCCTATTAAAAAAGGGTTCGCCCTCAAAATAGCCTGGATTATATTCTTTTTAGGTGATTTACAACTTTTTTTGCCTGGCTTAATTTGGCCCCACAGTGGAGTATTTGGCCCCATGAAATTTTAAACCCATCTAGGGATACTTGTTATGGGATGTCTAAAAATTGAGAAATATACTAAATTACCCTTCACTACTAATATAACCTAATTTCATTTTATATCCATAATAATCACCACCATTACCGCCACCTCCATCACCATTACCACCACCGCCTCCGCCACCACCACCACCACCACCACCACCACCACCATTAACCCAAAAAAAAAAAAAAAAAATTATTACCCCATCACCACCACCGCCGCCTCCACTCCTCCCACCATAAATTTCATTAAGTAAATTTTTTCCCAGAATCGGCGTATATTGGCCACCATATCAAACGATTGTTCTTCATTTTAAAAAACCAAGAACAATAATCGGTGGATATAGGTCAATATATATACAGATTATGAAGTAAAACCAGAATCGGTTTATATTTCGCGACACAACGGTCGATTCCAGTTGAAAAAATTCTAAAATGAAACAACCCAGAATCGGTACTTAAGTTGCACCACAACAACCGATTCTCATAAATCGGCCTATATTATAGGACAATAGCAACGATTATTTTTTTGTAAAAAATGAAGAATTATAATCGGCCTATATTATATGTAAATAGAAACGATTATATTTTTGTAAAAACGAACAAATATAATCGGTGTTTATAGATTAATATGTGTACCGATTATGGTCGTTTTTTAAAACAGAAAAACTAACTTTTTTTTCATTTGAAATCGGTGTTTATAGATTAATATGTGTACCGATTATGTATACAATCGATAAATGTTCATTGACATAAACACCGATTAAGTTTAGATCCGCCCAGAATCGGCACATATACGCCAATACAAGGACCGATTATGTTATCAAATAAGCTTTTAACATTGATTAACCATACAAACTTCCAAAAATGATTCAGACATCGATAGCGTAGACTTAGTACACGTTTTTTCTTTGCGTAGATATCAATCACGATCGATGACTTTGTACAAGTTGGCTACTATCCCCATCTATATGCCCCCTCATATGGCTTTTGTACATTGGTACCAGTATCTACGCATGTGGCAGAAACAAGATATGGACCTAAGAAAAGGATGCAAAACCTTAGTTGACAGCGCTATCATGACATAAGTACATGAGCATGTATGTAGAACACACTAAAACTGAAACTACTAGTATTCAGTATGATGTAAAACAATAACATACCTAGAAAATTTCTCTCCGTTCTTAATGTATGATGTTAGGATAACCACAGGTATACTTCCACTGAGTGCATCGTCGATGAAACTGAAAAAACGTGGCAAACATAGGGTAACTAAACATATTAAGCATACACATACGAATTGGGGATGTCCAGAACTAACTCACGTTTCAACCCCATGCCGTAAAGGTAAATCTTGTGTGTCACAAACTCTTCCAGTGCATTCCGCTGAAAACAAACTAACCATTATGAATCTTAATCCATTGAACAGCACAAAGAAGAAGGCTTTCCTGGACGCATTAGTGAAAATCAGCACAATAATTTCAAACCGGTACAGAAATCTTAAATTGACAACACCATTAACACGAATTCCCTTGCTTACATGCTTACTAGCTGTAGTGCTAACCCTCTGGTGAAGGCAACTATAGCTCCTTTTGTTGAGGTGTAATCAAGTAACTCTGGGTTCCCTTTATGTGCAGTAACTGATGTTGTGTTTATAATTGAACTTCCTTCTTTCATGTGCTTAAGAGCGTGCCTGTACATACATGCCAGACAATTTAGAGTAATGTATCCAAATTCCGCAGGAATAACAAATCAACTACAGGACAACAATGGATTAGTAAATGTTAATCTACCTAGTCAGGAAGAAGTAAGAAATCCACCTTCACCATCTCAGCCACCTTCACCTCCACTTGGCCCCTTCACGAAATCCACCTTCACCATCTCAGGCTTTAAAATGAGCTCCTGACAAACATCATTGAGTCAACCTCGCTGCATCACAATCACAAATACTAATCAAAATAAATGAACATCATTGGGAGCAAGAATAAGAAGAAAACAAGAAATGCCAACTCAGTGATCAAGAAAACCAGAAATGCCATACCAACTGCCTTAAAAATCAAATAAACCATACTACTTAATCTCCTAAGTAACCCTTGTTTGAAGAGCTCAATGTAGACTACTATTACTACGGCAAATCAACCATACAATTCTCAAAATCGGCTTCTGTTTAGATGTATGAGTTCCTATGACATGGTTGTTGATAACATTCAAAATTTTGACATGGTTTCTGTTTTACAGTGTACATTGAGAGCCAACAAGTATCAGTCCTTTTTGTTGTTGTAAACACATACATCTAAAAAGCCATGGCAAAGGTGACAGTAAAGATAGCCAACAACAAACACAACTAAACCTGAGGGAGTTATTCAGGCATTTTGTCGAACAGCTGCTATGCACGACCTGGTGGTGTTGAAGTCACATTGCTGCTGATTTCTAAGCATTCATAGTCTCTCCTTCCCTGCACAATCACTGATGGGTATGATGAAGTTAACAATAACTGTAAGTTAACAATAACTGTAAGTCCTTCAATCGGCTAAGAAGGCCCTAATTATATAACGATTAATGAAGAACAAAACCACCAGAAACATCATCGAAATCATCGGAATTATCAAACTCAAAACCACCATCACCATCGTCGCTTGAAATCGATTCAATTCAACCTAAAATTAATCGAATCGAAGAAGTCTATGATGAAATTGAAGTCTTAATTTCGGTGAATAAATAGAAAGAATTTTTTTTTTTTTTTTTGGTTCGGTGGGAGGGGAAGAAGTGGTGGAAGTTGTTGGTTGATGGTGGTGGCTGTAGCGGTAGCAGTGGGAGGGGAAGAAGAATATACGAACTCAGAAGAAGAAGAAGAACATCAAGAACCAGAAGAAGAAGAACACTCGTTTATAAGAAGAAATAGGGAAGGGTAAAACGGTCTTTTATGATAAGGGGTTTTCCGATTTTGATATATAACAACCGCCGGAATTATTTTTTCATGGGGCCAAATACTCCCAAATGGGGCCAAATTTAGGCAGGTTTTTTTGTCTTTATCTAATATAATGAAAACCCTAAATCGTTGGTTTGCTACTACTATTATTTTAGCTCTAGAGAAGAAATCTGCATTTTGAAAGGGTGCAAATAATAATTTCGGAAGTGGGTTATCACATTCTTCCTCTTCCTCTTTCTTTCTTAGAAAAAAAAAAACCCTAGCCTCCATTAGTTTCTGCTCAGATTTGGTCCAAAAGGTTTTTCTAGATTTTGTGATTTTATTTAGTTTTGTGATTGAATAAAATGTTATTTTGTCTTTTTTTTTGTCTTTCGACACATTTCTTTACTATTTTGGTGATTCTATCTTCGTTTTTACAACGATTATCTCCTCACCTCAATGGTGATTCTTTCTTTTATGGTTGGTTTATGGGCTGTTATTCTAGAACGAAGAACATCGACGATTCATCTCGGCATCGCTTTGGATTCATCTTCAACAAAAGGGATTTAGGGCATCCAGATTTTTCGTTCACATATACAAGATATCTCTTTGGAGCATCTCTTGTTATAGAAGATAAATATTCTAAATGGTCGGAAACGAATCCGGATTATACCATTTTTTCTCTCCTCTTTTCATACAATAATTGGATGTCTTTACGGTATATTGCTTTTTCTCTTCGCGATCTACATGTAATTGCCATCTTTAATTGCATTTGGGATTTTATTTTCTTGTATTTTGATGTTCTTATTTTTCTTATAAACAATCATGTTGTAATCACCATTTTAGAATGAATGAATTGTGACCTGATTGTTCATCAAAAAGAAAAAGAAAAAAAGAAAGGGTGCAAATAATCTTTCAAGTTTGGCTTCTTTTTGTTACTTTTTGATAGTTAATAGATAGACTAGAAAAACTGTCAGATGTAATTACACTTTTACTAACAAAATATACCTCGGCATAACAAAAGGGTGAATGTTTGATTGGTCTTTGGGTTCCACTAAATTATTTCTGCTGTTAAACTTCAAGCGTCTTATCAATCTCAATGAAGTGTTTTCCAAACATTTATTGTCTTTTGGATTCATTATTTGTACAAACTGGATTTATTTTTAATTTACAAATGAGTTGGTATATGAACTGAAAAAATGATCGATACCGTTTTCGTGTATATGTGATGTGAGCAGGGGAAACAAAGGGTGCACCGCTGAAAGTTCAGATTCTAACCCAAACAATGGCGAGAAAAGAAATTGGGTTACCATAATGGATAAGCGATCACGATGTGATATGCAAAGCCCGGAATATGAAATGAGGTCAGAAAATTTGGCACACTTGGAAGCCGTCCACCGAGATGAGGGGGAAAGGATGGCTCTGCTGAGAAAATTTAGGCCCGGACATCCCCTAGGAAAGTCGGCATCGAAAGATGACAGGATAGTTTCCAAACTAATTACTAGAGGTATTGCAAAAGCAAGTACGAAGATCATACGCATCAATCCCATTAATGGGATCAAAAAGGGCAAATCTTGGGTTTGCCCACCCCATAGGAATTGCCCTTATGCAATACTTTACCTGGCCAATTTGGGTCCTATGTAGCACATACACGGACACGGGACACAGTTACGACACGACACGGATACAGGAACACACCAAATCTAAAAAAATTGGGTTATGGGGACACGTTGCATATATATTATACACCCATCAAAATAAGATTTTATGACAATCTACTCAACAAATTTACTATAATATTTTTAAATAATTGGCAACTGAATAAATAAGTTTAATAATATGAAAAAAATTATCAAATCTTTCATGAATAATGTTTGAGTACGATTTAAAAGAGAAAATTTTGGTATCACATTTGGATTATTTTGACTTTCTAAGCCTACACGAATCATTTGTGGTGTGTCTGAAAGTGTCCAATGCCAACTTTCACGTGATATATGATGTGGCATGTTTGCCATGTGTCGCCAAGTATCGAACGCGTGTCGTGTCCAATCGTGTGTCCGATACTGTTACGACAACTTTTTAGGCTTGTCCGTGCAACATAGGGTTCCATAAAATTTTTGTTAGCCCCGTGAATTTTGTTTCCATCCGAGAAAGGGAGTTATGGGATATCTAAAAAAAATTAATGTACTAGATTATCCTTGCTAGTTAAATTTATTTTCTCTTATACAAAAATTTAAGACTTCAAATTTATTTTCCTTTTGTTAGAATAGATCAAAAGTTTAAAGAAAACAAAAACCAATTTTTTTTTGAAACCAATTTTTTTGAAACATTTATATCCGTGTTCTTCGTTTTTTTCAAAAACCCAAAACTATAATCGGTGGATGTGTAGCTTCACTTCCACCGATTATAATAATCTATGCATGTGAAGCTCCACATCTACCGATCATTGTTCGTGTTCTTCGTTTTTTCAAAAATCCAATACCATAATCGACGGATGTGTAGCTTCACATTCACCGATGTATAATAATTAATCTATGCATGTGATCCACATCAACTGATTATTGTTCGTGTTCTTCGTTTTTTTCAATCCCATTCTTTGCGATCTTCTTTGGTAGTATTTGCTGACGTAACAGACGTAAGATTCCAACACCGCAGTGACTAAATGCCAGAAATTTGCAGCAAGTTACTAAATTCAAGTTTGCTAATTGTATTCGCACTCACAACCATGTCCGCAGTATTTTCTACTGAAAGTACTGTTAAGCTTTTAAGAGATGACCCAAACAGGGTTTGCAAAAGAAATTTATAGCTTAGTGACTTCCAAAGATAACAAAAAAGAAATCCTATTTAATGCCATTGAGAAGTAAGAGGTGAGCGACTTGCCTGAGCAAAGAGAATCGATTCCAAATTAGGCGACAACTGGAGAAACTTGAATAATGTTCCGACTTTTGAAATAGAGTCTAAACCTGAAATGTCAGGTGATTGTGTACGAATTTCTAGTTGGATCAAATTGTCAAATGAAAGCTATAAAGATGAAGCTACAGAAATGCAATACTAATAATGAAATTCACAACATAATCTATCAAGTAAGAACTAACTAAAGTATATGGGAATACCAGAAATTAGTCAGCACACAGTCTAAGGTGCTTTGCACTTGAAAGCTT
This sequence comes from Papaver nudicaule, assembly GCA_023529015.1. Classification (NCBI taxonomy): domain Eukaryota; kingdom Viridiplantae; phylum Streptophyta; class Magnoliopsida; order Ranunculales; family Papaveraceae; genus Papaver; species Papaver nudicaule. The sequence goes on along the minus strand of JAJJMA010010724.1, from coordinate 3,264 downwards.
TTCAAAAAGCTTGACAAATACCATTGGGTAACTGAATTCCTCATCCACTTCAAAGTCAACATCTGCCTCAACTAGTGACAGAACACTATTGAGGACAAAATCTGCCGGTGGCGCTCCTTTATACTTGATGGTCACTAGACCAGGAGCATAAATCTCCACCGTGGAATCTGTAAGGAAACAGTAGGAAATGCACAAGTGCCGGATTTGCAATGTATACCCCTCCAGATATCTCACAGTTAGACAACCTCAACTCTTCAAGGATGGGGCAGTTAGAGAAGAACTTTCTGTTCGAGGCTTCATTCACTAATCTAACACATGTAAGCCGCAATATCTTGAGGCTTGGAAAAGAAACTGTATTTGGAATCTTGATCACATTGAGAGCGACATTAATACCTATTTCCAAATTAAGCAGTGTCAATGAATCACAAGTAAAAAACGATATAGGAAAAATAGAGGATGCACTTGAATGATTTATGCAAAGACAAAATCTTTTAAATTACGGTTCACAATGGTTCTGATCCATTTACTAACTCGTGATGCATCAAAAAAATGTTCCACATTGAGAAAAAACTTGTGGATAACAGGCTTCTCATGATGGTATAGTACGGTGTCGAGAAAATTGATGAACTGTTTGGTGTCCTGCTCTATGTCATATACAGTAGACATACAATGTATAGTCTGCCAGTTGCGAAAATCAAGTCTGGGGATGGAGTTGGATACAGAATACCATCGTTTGGACAAAATGCAGGTAGACATACAACGTTTGGCAGGTAGGAAAGAAAGAATATGATGAATTAGTTCATCAGGTAAATTAGTTATCTCCGCATCGTCATTTTCCATTTGTTTGGGTTTCTTGTTGTTCTTGTTTCTCAACACCATGATGATTTATCCTGAGAAAGTAATTAAACAGGGGGGGTTAGGTCATTTTATCAAACACCTTGTGTGCATGGTTTCTAGTTAGTTTCCAGACCTGGTTTTACCGACCCTCTTCACAACTATCACAAGAATTGAAAAAGTACCCCCAAAGCCCTTAAAACCTACAAAAATCAGTAAACAAAACACAAGTACAAATCAATTGTTGTAATACTACTATTTATTATTCTATCAAAAGCATGAAAATCAAAGAACTCTCGAGACAACAAACCTCGAATAGAAAAAGTCCAGATGAAGAAAAACGTACCCTTGGTTGCTGCTGATAGGGTTTTCCGGAAGGGAGATAAAAACAACTACTCCCTCCGTTCCAATTTAGTTGATGGGTTTAGTTTTTAGACATTCGCAAATTTTTTAACATCTAAGCATTTTATCTTCTACGTTACATTTTCAAACTCAAATGCAATAATTTTGTTAAAAAGATTGTGAAAAAATACAAATTTTAGGAAGTGTAAGGTGAGTGTTTAAAAACCAAACCCATCAACTAAATTGGAACGGAGGGAGTACTACTATTAAAATTAATAAGGATTTTATGCGCATTAATTATTTTTTTTTTTTCAAACCTCCCCGGCAGATTTGAAGGGCAGATTTGGAGACACTAAGCCTACGACCTAGTAGACCCAGTGCAATCACCATAATTTACGCGAGAGAAGTTTTTCATGAGATCTCAAAGCTCCGTCGACCTCAACTATGAGAATCAGCAACTAGAGTAATTCCTTTTGATTTATGCCCATTATTGTTACTTTAGAGGTTAATTTTGAGTTTCGAAAAAAGGAAGTAAAACATTTAGCTTGCATATTTCTCAGAGACAATTTTGATCTATGGCCATGGTCCAAGCTTTCTCGTCTCAAGAAGCAACCTTTTAAAAAGGAAAAAAAAAAAAGAAATTTAGATCACATGCAACCTAAGGGTGAATTTAGGGTTATCTTGGGGCACATCAGTTCCTTACGGGGAGACCTAAGGTTGAAGTTGCCATATTTTAGGGCCATGCTATGTCACATATAAAACATAAAACGTTCAAGGGGTAATCTTCATCAATAATAATAATAAAAAAGGTAGAAACCCTAATTTGATTTCTCTGTCAATCTCTGTTTGATTTTCCGTCTTCGGGATATATACTATGCAGAGACCAGGTTCAGCAACACAGAAACCACCAAATAAGTTTGGTGATGCTGTTAAAGAAGAGAATCTTCTTGAAACGCCTCGACCTCCTGCAGGTAGCAAAGAAGGCACAGGATCTGGCACTTCCATGGCAGGAATCTACATTCCTCCTTGGAAGAGAGACGGCCGGGCGAAACAACTCGGATCAGAGACGAGATCACGGAGGAACGAAGAAATCTCTATTAGAATCACCATGGATTCTACTGATGAAACGTGTGGGATCTGTGGTGGTACGAACGGTAATCATCATGACTGGCCTTCCTCGGAGGTTCTAGCAGGAGATTCCAAGCCAAGAAGTCGACCTTTGCATACAACGTGTAGGATCTGTGGTGCAAAGGGTGATCACTGGACATCCCTGTGTCCTGACAAGGATCTTGTTTTCCCACTAGTTAGCACCACCACATCTCGCACTCCCGACAAAAGATCCTACTTTCGTCCACGGAAGAACAACACAGATAACTCGATTCATGTCTGCAACCTCTTAGAACATAATATTCGTGAGCATCACTTGCGTCAGCTGTTCAGCGACTTTGGGGAAATCAGTTGTGTTCATGTTGGTTTAGATCAGGACGCTGGATATGTGAGCTTTGTGAAGAAGGAAGATGCTGTGAGTGCGTTTAACAGTCTTTGTGCGGGCGGTTATGAGCACATACTTGACCAAGAGAATGGTTTCGAATCACTTTGATCAGAGTGTGGTCTGTTTGTTACTTTGTGTGCTTTTATTTTTACACAGATGAAAATATGCCTAGTACCTTTTTTTTACATTTTTTGTTTTTGTTTAGGAAGGAAAGTACTTTTTATTTATTTTGTAGAATCAATTGATTATGTTACTGATTTGGAGATTGTTTAAGTTTAAGCCCTAATATTAATCTAGGGTTCAGTAAGAAATTGAATAGCCAAGGTAATCGCATCACCCTCAAGCGCCTCAGCGCGACTAAGGCGCCTGATGTGACTCGAAAACATTTAACAGGTAGTGAACTGACGCATCAGGCACCTTGGGTGCATCACAGTTGAGGCACTCATCAAACGACTCGTGCGCCTATTGTTGGAATATTTTCAACACCAAAACATAGGGGGTCCTGGGGGCGTAGCCCCCCAGGCTGTGGTCGACCTGTTGATGAAAAGGCTGTGGTCGACCTGTTGAAGAATTTTTGAAATTAGGTTTCTGGATGA
>JAJJMA010010704.1:0-17363 GCA_023529015.1 Papaver nudicaule | reverse complement strand
CCTATTCATCTTTGGAGTGTTTTAAGTGAGGATTTAAGAGGACGAGCTTTCGCTCGAACCGTTAAAAAGGTTGGAATTTAGTTCTTCGGGCTAGGCCAGTGTAGCAAAAAAAAAAAAAAAAAAAGTTGGAGTCGTTTGATTTTCCGTCATCTGGCCTGTTTTTTTCTTTGAATGGTCAAATCCATGTTATGTGCATGAATTGTGAAGAACCACTTTGTATGAAGTACTCCCTCCGTCCAAGTTTACTTGAGATAATAGGGTTTTTTTTTTGTCCAAAATTAGTTGAGACATTTCATATTTTCACCTAGTTTTTCCTTGTTTAACCTTGTATAAAAATCCGAATTTTTGTTTGAGAAATGTGCAAGGTCCAATTCTTCACATTTTTAACTCTATATTAACTAAAAAGTAGACAAAAGTAATAATGATTCACCTCAAAAGTAGAAATAAAATATAGTTTTACAAAATTTTAACTAAAATCTAGGATTTTAATATTTAGGTGAATTAATAGGATTGAGGGATATTTGTGGATTTTTTTTCTTCTCTTACCAGTTTCTTAATTCCTGTGCAAAACCCTATTATCTCAAGTAAACTTGGACGGAGGGAGTACTAATTAAGTTGAGTGCGTCCGTACCTATTTTTGTATTAGTAGCTTGTGGCCTTTAATATTGCTAAGAAATTTTGTTATCGAGTTCCTAATGAATGGGATTGAATTGCTTGTCAATGAGGAATCCATTTTCGGTTGCCTAATTAGTTTGTACGCGTGCGCATATTTGTCTTAACAGAGTGCTAAGAAATTTGCCTCACCATTATTACTAAACCAAACACTACAAGCCTACAATATGTAAGCGTCCCATTATACGAGACAACTACACAGTGTTGAATCGGTTGATCAGGTGCTAGCCTATGGGCTATATAGCCAGGCCCACAACAATACCCTAACATCTAGATCTCTCCCATGGATGCCGATACGGGATACGTTAATTTTATAAAAATGAGGATACGAGATACGTCGGGAAACGTATATTTATTAAAATTATTTGTATACAATAATATTCATTTTAATTAAAAAAAAAATAAATGTTAAAAAATAAAAGGTTTCATAAATATTGTTTGGAATATTAAAAAAATATATAATAAAAACTACCTAATAATTTTCATCAAAGAGAATCACTTTTATTTTTGACTCGTCAAGTGAAAGATTAGCAACTTCAAGTTCTCCCACACCATCAAGTGGATCAATTGCATCTCCACCAACATCCCACATTCTCTTTTTGATACTTAGAATTTTTCTTTATTTGACGGTTCTTTATAAAGCAAAGCATTAGGATAAATGTCCATAACTCATATAATTAATATATTATATTATAGCTATATTATGTGATGAAGATAAATACAAATTTCTAAAAATATTTAGATTTTGTATATTAGTATATGTAAAATTATATGCCATACTATAGGAAGTATCCCCTTTTAAAGTATATGAGGAGTATCTCAAAGTATCCCCTACTCTTTTTATAATAAAAAAAATAGGATACCTTAAATGGAGTCTCCGATACGTATCCCCGAGTATCCCCAAATATCGAAACTCAATACGTCACTGACACCGATACGGCGCCAATTTTGAAGTATCCGTGCTTCATAGATTGTGTATCCTTACTCTCTCCCTTAAAACATGAGGCACCCCCACAATAATCAGCATAGCAGCCGTGCGCCTATTTGTCTAATTAGTTTTTACGCGTGCGCATATTTGTCATAACAGAGTGCTAAGAAATTTGTCTCACCATTGTTACTAAACACAAAGACAACAAGCTTACAATATGTAAGGCCGGTTCCAATGGAACACAGCAAACCCTCCCTTTTGCAATCCAAGAAGTGGTTATCGACAGTAATTCTATCGACAGATGGTAAATTCATCTTTGATGGATTTACCATCGATCAGATCTCGCTCCAATCCAACGGTCTAATTCGATGCGCCTATTTAATGCACCCTAAAACGTTTTCTTCTTCACATTCTTCATCACATTTCTCACATCAAACACAATTTTACTCTGCTGCAACTGAAAGCTTCTGAATTTCTTTCTTATTTCTTGTTAATCAATGGAGTATGAACATGATTCTTCTGATGAAGAGTTGCAAAGAAGAATGATTGATTTTGATTCCTATCAAAAAAGAATTCTTCATATGCTGCCGGAAATTGATTCCGACTCTGATGAATAAAGGGCGCAGTTCGACACTATGTTGCAGGTCTATACCGGCGCAATACCAATGGAACCTGAGCCAAAAGCGGTACAGTGTAGGCGATACACCTACCGTGATCGGGAATTCTACCACGAGAAACTGATGCATGATTATTTCAATAAAGAATGTGTGTATTCCAACCAAAATTTTCAGCGTCGCTTCCGCATGCCCCGGCACTTGAGGAAATTTATTATTGCGGAGCTTGTAAGAGTTGAACCTCGGTCTGATTATCATTTTGATTGTCGTTATATTTGAGGTCACAGTCCAGAGCATAAGGTTACGGCGGCCTTGAGGATTCTTGGTTACCGTTGTCCGGCAGATTCCCTTGATGAGTACATCCGAATAGGGAAAACATCTGCCTTCAACTATCTCTCATTGTTTTGCGAAATTATGATTGATCATTTCGGTCATGAGTATTTACGCAAGCCCAACCAGAAAGATATTCGAGAGATATTGTAAGTGAATACGATGAGGGGTTTTCCCTGGAATGCTAGGTAGTCTCGACTGCATACACCGGGTGTGGCAAGGGTGTCCAACAATGTGGGTTTGTCAATACAAGGGTTATTACGCTAAGCCAACTGTCATTTTATAAGCTGCAGCTACTGAAGATTGTTGGATATGGCATGCTTTTTTTGGTCTTCCTTGTTCGCAAAATGACATTAATATTTTGCACAAATCACCTCTTTTCGAAGACCTTAAGAAGGGACGAGCCCCCCCTATTAATTTCAATATCAACGGACATCAGAAATCATATCAGAAATCTAGCTAAGCAACATGATCCAGATATAATTTTTATTTTAGAAACAAAAATTAACTCTGGCAGAGTTCTTAGATTAGCTAAAAATCTTGGCTTTCCCAATAGCTCTTTTGAACCTTCTGTGGCTTTATCGGGTGGACTACTGCTTATATGGAAAGACGGCTTTGAATTCGAAGTTGTCCATAGCTCAAAAAACATGTTTCATTGCCTTGTCAAGAATGACCCATCAAAGCGAAAATGGCTTATTAGCTTCATTTACGGCTCTTGTAAGCCAGATGAAAAAAGAATACAACAATGGAACTATATCAAAGACCTAGGTACCCAAGTTAACCAGCCGTGGGTTCTTATAGGCGACCTTAATCTCACTTTTTGACCTGAATAAAGAGATTTCAGATCTTCTAGCTCCAACAGTAACTCTCCATCATTTCTACGTTGTTTTAATGATGCAAGGCTATTTGACTTAGGATATACTGGCAAACCCTTTACCTGGTCAAACAATAAGCATGACACTGGTCGTATTAAGTCTCGTTGAGACAGAGCTTTGATTAATAATGATTGGCTCATTCATTTTCCAGATTCTAGTCTAGTACACCTTACTCATTTGGCATCAGATCACACTCCTATTATGCTGGATTTATACTCTGCTAATAGCTTTATCAGTAGGAATTGGAAGTTCTTCTCTTGTTGGTTGAAAGAGAAAACTTGTTGTGATATCATAGCAGAGGCTTGGCTCCACCAATCCTAATATCACATCACATCAACGATACATGTCCTACTTCAACTGAATTCAAACTCTTCACAACTGTGGAACGTATCCAACCCTGGCCAACGGTCAATACTCCAAAACAAATCTCCTGAAAGATTTGACCTAATCCTTATTGTAAAACAACTAAGGCAGAACGAGTATAAATTCATCTTCACATTCTTCAATCTTCACATTAAAGAAAGAGCAGCAACATGATCCAATTACTGATAACGATTGATAACCAAATTGTTCCCCTTGGTTAGAAACAATATAAGACTTTGACATGCTAATATTTCTTTTCTTTTTTACTTCCACCAATATACAAAATGAAATTTGTATCTCCTCTATGATATTCTTGTCTTCTCATTGTGTCTTGCGAAGCAAACACGAACAATTGGAAAGACAAAACGCGAAGGTCTTCCAAACAATTCACAAGAAAACTCACATGGTACGAAGTATAGAAGAAAAATCAACTTACTTGAAACAGGGTTCGTGCTTCAATAAGTACCAATGTCAAATCTCCAACGTAGAGCAACACCAATGTCAAGATCACACCATCTTGACCAAACCGAATGCAGATCACCTGATATAATCTCATTCCTCGACATACAACTTTACTTTGCTTTGTACCCAAAACGATGAAATCAAATCCTCACATACTTGATAACATCCAACACTGCATCTTCGTATACTGGTGACATCAAATCCTCACATAATTGACGAAACCATATACCTTCGTCTTCAAGGTTTTAGCGAGCCATCATCTTCAAAGTACCTTCGTCTTCGAAGTAGTCTATCCAACCAGAAAATCCAAAACTTTCTTTGTTCAACCTTTTCTATCCAGCCTAGAGCTCTGATACCAATTGTTGGGACAATCGGCTCCTTGACTAAGCCAATTGTCTCGGTTCAGAGCTATCTACATGCTAGTTAACTTGCGGAAACAAACTAGCCAACAAGAAACACTTGATCTCTCGGATTGCTCCATGAACCTTATGATCTAGGATAAGAAAAGATAACAAAGAACCACACACAGATGCAAAACACATACACAAGCAATAAGTAAAGTACTCACAAATTTTAACGTGGTTCAACAATATACACAACGTGTGTATATTGTTTACATCCACCAAACGGCTACGACTCCTTTCATTATTATAGAACCACCAACGAAGTATTACATATATGATTGACATCCTCAATCCATCGACTCACCTCCATGTGACCGAACATAGTAAGACTCCCACAAACGTTCTACAACCCTAGAATATAGTCTTCACCCATAAGTATAGCTTTCGCTCATACTAAGAGAATGTTTACGGAATTCTCTCATACCGACATGATCTTCTTTGCACACCCTGATATAGAATATTCCGGACGCCTAAAGCTCAACATCAATAATCTAATCCAGCACCACCAAGATGATCTTCTCCCTTAGACGATGTCTTACCGACATCTCTTCACATCCGAGTACTCCAGCACGGCATGTCTTCAACACCAACGAGCTCTCCAGAATGTCTCACATAACCACCCCAAGAGGTGGGGATGAATTCCTCAAATCCCACTTGAGAATTCTCTTGGAACTTCATTGCTAATCCCATAGCCTAGACCTCCTTATATAGGAATCATATTACTTAGCCTACAAGAATAGGGTTTCCTAACTTATCTCTTAAGATCCTAACTTTAGGCTCAAGTAAATCAATTAGAGTTTATCTTAAACTCTTGCCAACTAACAAGTTAAGTTTATCCTAAACTCTAACTTGTTAGGTTTAGGTTTATCCTAAACTCTTATCAAAGATTGAGTTTATCTTAAACTCTAACTTTGACCGACTATGTAGTTTGAGTTTATCTTAAACTCAAACTCTTAATGACCGACCTAACTCTACAGTCTCTATCCAGTTCAGCCTCAGCAAGACTGAAGTCGGCATTTTGTGGTTGCTAAAGGCCTAGTTTGGTATTTAGCACAATTACTGCCACAACCATCAGCACCATATCTGATTATGTTCATCAAGTACCTGTTGTCTTGGATTAAAGAGGTAAGAAATAAAACGAATTACTGAACTACCTTTATTTTGTGTTGCCTTTGGATTCATAAATTTTTCATCCCAGTTTAAGGTATATTGAATTAGCACTACAACTCTACACACAATTATTCACTTTATACACGAATTGTTGGATTAACATCTTCCGCTGTTTGAGTCTACCCATTGTTAAATAAGGAATTCGCTTCCAATTGATTGATAGGCCACATCATAGATTTGAATTGCTAGACGAGTTAGCTCGGTGGCATATATTAAAGTTAACTGTTCAGGAGAAGTGGCATCAGATTCGCCATTTATCCCATTATGGAGTGAAGGAGGTCCTCTTTCATCTGGATGTGCGCAATAGATAAATTCTTAAGGCTTGCTAGTGCAGTAAACAACGAATCTGTGCATTGATAATTAGCAGTTTGCATCTCATTTGGGCGCAGCACTGGAACCGGATAGCTTAGGCAAAACGTTCTTGTATATTTTGCTGCTCATCTTATTTCGCGTTCTCATTTGCTACCTTGAATCCGAAACCGGGTAAATCTGTTGAAGAATAAGTAAAAACCGAACACTTTTTCAAGGCAATGATGAGCCCGGGGATACTATGTGTGTGTGGCATCTGATCTGATTTGTCTGTTCGGTGAGTTCTGTCTGACATCTGCGAGAAAGCGTGAAGATGCCCCGGAAATGCCTGACATCTGGTCATATTGCAATATCAGGCAGCTGGACTCGTACAAATTCAGATAATTTGGAGCTGAGCTAGCCCTGCAAAATGCAACTCTCTGCTTTCTCATCAAGAAGAAAAGAGAAAAGGAAAGGACTAGTACGTCCTTGAGATACCCTGCAGGTTCTCTGTCGACCCTTATTGTTCAGATATTTTTTTTCTGCACGTCCTACTTCAATGTCTGTCAGCTAGACAATACTCGTACGAATTTATAATTTAGAGCTTGGCCCTGCCAAAATGCAACTCGGCTCTCTCATCAACAAGAAAAAAAGGTGTAATGCTAGGGTGCATGCCCTTTTGTGTGCCATGCATGAACACAAGGACCAAGGTACCTGTCACAGGTAAATCGACAACTTTTCTCACCGTATGAGAATTTAATTGATAAATAATGGTGTGCAGGCTGCTATAAAGAACGCGTTTTATCATCTGTATCATTTACGAAGAAACAAATACGTTGAGTATTAATACCGCATCCTACCAGTTTTTACAGTATAAACTCTCAGTAGATTGTAGAAATCTCTCCAGTTTTGAAATGCGCCCTAGGCGTTGATTTAGGCGCCAATTAAAGGTGCACGAGTCGCTTCGTGGCCGCCTTGGATGTGCCGAAGGTGCCTGATGTGCCAGCTCATTTTCAGGCGCCTTAGTCCTTCTGAGGCACTTGAGGCGTGAATCGACTAGCTTGGCGCCTCGCCTCACGCATCACGCCTCAAACAACAATAGTTTCGTTGTTTTGAAACATACCCTTAAAAACTTAGCCTGATTTATGAATGAGCATCAATATCTTTTTAAGAGGATTATTACCATTGAAGGCATAACATATATAGAGAAAAGGTCATGGTTTTGTAACATGAATCTTAAATTCAAGGCGTACCAAATGAGAGTTATTATCAAGTACTTGTGCTTCTAGAAGGACATGAAAAGTGAACAGTTAAGCATGAAATCTACTTAGTTATTAGTATTGGTGCTTCTAGAAAGACGGGTATTATGGGCGGGCTTATAGGCCTGGCATCGAAATTTGACTCATGGCCTATGCCCGGCCTTATATTTAAAAGGGTAAGGGCGGGCTACCCTATAACGGGTTATGGGCACCCATGGACTGTCATGGGCAAGGGCGGGAGGGACGGGGCATAGGGCCGCCGGGTAAACTTTACCACCTAAGTAGTAAGCCCATTAGCTATTATGCTTAGAAAACTAGAAATACTAAAAGTATGTGTTTACCATGAGTCGAATATAGATTTTATAGGTACAGACTGTACGCCCTCATCCACTGAGCTAGACACTAACTTGTGCCCTAAAACTATATACTGTACATATAACCACTTAGAAAAATCAATTTTCATGTTATACATAAACTTGTCTAGAAAATTCACAATTAAAAAACAAAACTTGTTTAGAGTTATTGTAAAATTATCAGAGGTTTTCTTTTTTCACGTACAAAAAGCCTTGTGATCAAGTTCGCACAGGGCCCTTCAAAACTCAGGGATCGGCTCTGGTTATTACCATTATATTTTTATTATTTTGATTCCACTAAATGTCTTAAGTAAAGAGTGTCCCTCGCCACAATACATACATAGTCTGTTTGTTTTGATTGCTCTACTTATATCTTTCGTTCCAGTTCTTTGTTTTAGAAGTTTTAATGTAGGTAGAATTTGCTCTATACATAACTTGGATTTTGTCATTGTTTCAACTGGTGTCTGAATGATCTTTGTGATTTAGTAATTGAAAATCGGTGTGTTGAAACATTTGCCAACAGTACCCGTATTTGTATTATGAACAGGTTGTTCTAGTTATTGCCTATAATCTGTTTGGGTGTAAGCATCTTTGTTACAATTAATTTATTTTGAGTTACATAAATGTAGTACTTAGTTAGTTTTCAACCAAGATTGATATAGAAATATCCAACACTATTCATGGCCGTACTGGCAGCTCTAGTGGTAGGTAATTGGAGCAGACATGGGTGAGAGAAGAGGGAGCTAGTTTCGCGCAAATATGCACGCACATATAGATGGCCTATTCATGTACTCTACATGTTTAAGTGCAGAAATAACATGCTGGCGTATCCAAAAAGCGAGTATTTAGGGGCTGTACTAAGATGTTGGGTTTTTTTTTACACCAATTTGAGCACCGGTGATATCATGCATGGTATTTCTTAGTGATGCTGCTCATATCCAAGAAGTCATGGGAGAAAAGGTAAATAATAACATCTCTTGTTCTCTTCATTTCTTTCGTTCGATTTCTTCGATTGGCTAGCTGCTCATGTGTATACTAAAAAAAGCTAAAATGTGACTAATGTCAGATTCTCATCTGCCATGGAATTTTTCTATTATTGATTTCCAATATTTATTGAATAATTTAACAAAATTTCGACAGTTGACACAATTTCAACAGTTGAATAATCTTTCTTATAGAGAAGCAGGTAACACAGCAGAACAAGTTCGAACAGTCATCTCTTTTGTGGCCGAGAACCGTTTGGTAGATAAATACAGCAAATTGCTGGAGACATCAGTTCCTTCTGTGATTAAGATAGGGGTTTAGCTTATGCGACGTGGGCTTTAGCTTTCTGGTATGGTTCTAAGTTACTCCCTCCGTCTCAGTTTAACTGACCGCTTTGACTAAGTCAAAAAAATAAGGAGATTATTTGAATGTCCGAGTATACCCATATTAAATATAGAGAAAATAAATGAATTTCTATTTTTAGGTAGGAAATAATAAAGAGAAAATATATGACTTTATTTTTGATAACTATAAAAGGAAAAAAGAATATAAATATTGTAATAAGAATATATATTTATGAATTTGTTTCCACTTTATCTGAATATTTTTTAAGGGTATATCTGCGAGTTTGTTGGAAAAATACAAATATAATTAGAAGCTGGTTACATTTTTGAGACAAATGAAAATAGTAATGAGGACAGTTAAGAAGGAGATCACTGTCGATGCAGCCATTGCTTGTTTCTTTGGTGTCACTGTTGGGGGCAGGTGCTCTCTCTCACTAACTCACTACTTGCATTTGCATTTATCGTCGGACTTCTTGGTTCTTATGGACCTAATTCATTGAAATCCCATCCAGTAAAACGGAGTAGCTAAAGTTGGAACAGGTGTATAACATTTTGAACGAAATGACCATTTTTGTATATGCAGGGGTTTATTTAGCATCGCGCGCAATTATAACAGCAGCTCGCAGGTCAAAAACTTGTTATGAGTCGTCGTCGTCAGCTGCATTTGGTTAATTTGGTTCATTAGAAACCAAGTCCTTTTCCAACATAACCTAATATCAGTTCAACAAGCCACTACAAAAGCTTAGGATTCTTATTAGTGAGTCTAGGAGAATCAGCAAGGGGCATATGTACAATGAAGTGGGAGAGTTAAACATTTTGAGATTCTTTAGAATTAATGGCAAAGCAGCTAAGGCGCCTAAGATTATTGAAGTCAGTTGGAATCCTCCGTTATTTGGGTGGGTTAAAATAAATATGGATGGTTGTTCTTTGGGTAACCCAGGACCAGCGGGTTGTGGAGTAGTTTTTCGTAATAGTAACTGCTTGGTGTTGGGATGTTTGGCGCAATCTATTGGATCAGATACTTCAGTTTCAGCTGAATTTTGGGGAGCCATTTGTGCTTTTAGGATTGCTCGCTTCAGAGGAATGACCTATTTGTGGTTTGAGTGTGATTCGTTGCGCGTAATTAAAGCCATGCATCTCAGATTTTTCGTTGGTACCTTGGAAGTTATTCACTGGGTTAACTGTATGCAATTTCTGTCGACGATTCAGTTTAGATACTCTCATATTTATAAAGAAGGTAACGCGGTAGCGGATGTATTGGCGAAATGGGGTGCTTCTACTGGCTCACAATGGTGGGATAAACGACTTGCTGACGGAACTATGTTCCAAGAACTCCTAATATGAATTTGGTGGGTTGTAAATGGGTGTTTTGTATCAAACGGCTTGCTGACGGAACTATTGAACGGCGCAAAGCTCGTTTAATTGCTCAAGGGTGTCCTCAAAGAGAAGGTTTTGACTATGGAGAAACTTTTAGTCCGGTGATCAAACCATGTACGACTCGTACTGTGCTAACATTGGAACTTACGTATGGCTGGTCTATCCGACAATTAGACATTCAAGATGCCTTTTCTAAATGGTTTTCTTACGGAAGAGGTCTATATGAAGCAACCCCTGGCTATACTGATCCGAATTTTCCCGATCATGTATGTCGCTTACATAAGTCTCTATATGGTCTCAAACAGGCACCGAGGGCCTGGTATAATCGTTTGAATATTTTTCTTCAAAAAATTGGGTTTGCTATCTCTCGGGCAGATTCCTCTTTATTCATTCGTCGCACAACTAATGGAATTGTCTATTTACTTGTTTACGTAGACGAAATTATATTGACGGGCTCATCTCCAACTTGTTTGCAAGATTTGATTGCTACTCTAAACAAGGAATTTGCCTTGAAAGTTCTTGGAGAACTCTCATGTTTTCTCGGTGTTGAAGTTACACAAACTTCTGATGGGTTGTCCCTTTCTCAAAAACGCTACACTGAAGTTTTATTAGAGCGTGCAAATATGCATGTTGCCAATCCCATGAGTACGCCTTTTACTACTTCTACTGAGATACTTCCATCTAGTGGAACCCCTTTATCCGATCCCACCACCTATCGAAGTCTTGTTGGCGGTTTGCAATATCTACTAATCACACGACCTGAGCTGTCTTTTGCTATCAACAAGGTATGTCAATTTATGCAACATCCCATGGACAAGCATTTACTTATTGTTAAAAGGATACTACGTTATCTGCGAGGGACTTCTACTTATGGGTTTACTCTACGACCTTCATCAACATTAAAATTGAGTTTTCAAGCCTATATTGATGCCGACTGGGCAGGTGATCCTACCGACAGACGATGTACAAGTGGGTAGTGTGTGTTTTTGGGGTCAAACATTACCTCTTGGAGTGTCAGAAAACACAAAACAGTCTCAAAGTCGAGTACAGAGGAAGAATATAGAGGTCTTGCAATTGCGACTTCAAAACTAATTTGAATTGAATAGTTGCTAAACGAACTACAGTATGTACTCCTCCAGTTTTATGGTGTGACAATGAACCCCGTATTTCACGGCCCCGTTAAACATATTGAAATAGATTATCATTTTGTGCGAGAACGGGTTCAACGTGGTCAAAACAACATTTTTTGTTATCTTCGCTCTAAGCTTACTGTATCTGATCACCTGCTTAGATCAAGGGGGAGTGTTAGAGAATAGGATACACTTTCCTTTCATAGTTAAAATTATTATTGTCTATATTCTGTAAGCACTTGATGTACAAGTATATGTAAACCGTCATATAGAAGTATAAATACATAGTATTGTCCTAAGGTTATCTCAAGTTTGAGAAACCTATTAAAACCTAAATCTTTCTAGTTGCTAAGAGCAAGCACTATGGTTCTCTATTAGGGGAGACTTCTCTATTGAATAGAGAAATGCAACTACTATGGTGCTAAATTTCTCTATTCAATAGAGAAATAGATAGACTTCTCTATTGCCTGCTACCAATCCGTAGCAGGCAATAGAAATAGAGAAGCGAGACGGAAATCCAATTCCCGCAGGGCGGAAATCCAATTCCCGCAGGGCGGAAATCCAATTTCCGCAGAAAACTTTTTACGGAAATCCAATTTCCGCCCAGAAGTCATGCGGGAATTGGATTTCCGTCCCATAAATATTACCGTTTGACCTTTTTTTCCTTACACCCCCTCTACACCTCAACATCTAACCATCCATCTTTCTATTTTTTCATGACCGTCAGATCCCCAACGACTCTTTTTTTCCAAATTCAAAAAAACTAGCCGTTGGGATCTCTTCTATATAAGAAAATACACTCTCTTTGACAAATCCACCCCAATCAATCTTGTTTTCATTGATTCCTTCTTTCTCCCTTCATATTTTAAATTTTTTTTCATCACAAAATCGATATGGCGACTAATTATACCGAGTTTGAAGATCGTGCTATTACTAATTCTTTAATTCGTGTATCAATGGAAAATGTTGAGGGGCTACTAGGAGAGACGCCGTTTTGGAGTCGTGTTTTTAGTTTGTTTGTGGAAGCCACAAATAATCCAAGAGGTAGAAATCAAAATGGAATTAACAACCGATGGTCATTAATTAGTAGAGACATCTTGGATTTTGTAAGAATTATGAATGCTATTCGCCGGAGACATAGAGTTACATCACGCCGACAATTGGTCTTACAAGCTCTGGCACGATTCTATGACCTCAACCACCGGGCATTCAAGTTTGGTGAATGTTATGAAAGAATGATTGCAATCGCTGGACATGATTATGGAATATAAGTCTTCTTTAGAGCAATGTTATGAAAATTAGGGCAAGATTATTATTTTCATCTTTGCAATGTAGTTGTTGTTCCAATTATGAAAGTTAGAGCAATGTTAGTAGATTAGTTATTGTTTATTTTCATATTTGCAATGTAGTTGTTGTTTCAATTAAGGAAAATTTATTCCATTGTAGTTGTTGTTTCCATTAATGAAAAATTTAGTTGGGTTATTTTTTTTTTACTTGTGTCATTTTAATTGAGTAAAAGTAGTTCTTACACTCTCTTTACACCTCATAACGGCTAGTTTTTGCAAATCCCCAAAATTTAAAATTCAAAAAAACTATCTGTTGGGTACTCATCTTTATAAATAGACTCTTTCACAAACATTCATTTTCATAGATAACTCTTCTTCTCAAACCTTCTTCCTAAACCTTCTTCTTCCCAAACCTTTATCTCAATCAATCTACAATGTCAAGCTCATCGTCAAATGAATCCAGGAGGCCAACTCGATCACCACAAGAGATACTATCTTTACTACGCAAACCAAATGAATCAATCTCAACACCTCCTCCAGCATCTCCTCCTCGTAGACGTTATCGAAACATGACTGATAAGTTTGTTCATCAGTACTACTATACGTGTTCTCCATCTCAAAAACCATTATCTCCTCCTCCATCAACACGAATCAAACCAAGCTTCGCTCCATTTACGTTGGAAGAAGATCTACATCTTTGTAAAGACGTGATCCACTATTATGGATTACAAAAAAGTCGTGGGGATGTCATGTGGAGCTCCCTGTTTAATTATATCGAACAAGACTTCAAATTTCAAAACCAATATGTGCGCGATGCAAGAGGCCTCTCAGAACGATGGTGGAAAATACGTCAAAACGTTCATGATTTTATGCACTTGGGGAGATTGGCCCGAGATTTTCTTGGGAAAGATGTTACGGAGGATGAAGTTTATGTCAGGACTTTGAAGGTTTGGCCATTTGGTACCTATTAAACCTAACATATTCTGGAATGTCTAGTGTTACTGGGTAAGCTTGTACAATTGTCTTCAACCTCGGGTAGATACCATCAGCTAAGAAATAACCCATGTTGTATTGGTGTCCATTGATGACACAGTTAACCGGAGGAGAGTAACCACTAAGAAGCGAATCAAAAAGGGGAGAGTGGGCCAAAACATTCAAGTCATTGTTTGCGCCGGGCATTCCAAAAAAAGCATGCCAAAACCATAAATCATATGAAGCCACCGCCTCTAATATCAAAGTACTAACCTTTTCTTTGCCTCTATGTATTCCTTGCCAAGAAACCGGACAATTCTTCCATTTCATATGCATACAATCCACACTACCAAGCATTCCAGGAAATCCACGGGCGGCATTCTCTGCTAGCAACCTTCTAACATCTTCGGCAGTAGGTTCTCGCAGGTACCTAGGTCCAAATATGGTGCATATGTTGGCACAAAATCTCTTTACATAGTAATATGTTGTGGTTGAACCCATACGAGTGTAATCATCTAGACTATCAGCAGCAATACTTTTGCACAAAGATTTCATCACAGCAACCATCTTCATGTGAGGAGAATGTCCCGGAATACGATCTGCATCTAGACGTTGTGGCCATTCTTCATCCTCTTCACAAAGTTTGAAGAGAATTTTCTCGAGCAAACCTCGACTCATACCTAAACGTTGTTTGAATTGTCTTGGAGTATAAGTCCCACCACTTGTAAAGTAATCATACATCATTTGAGCATCAGCTCTCTTTCTATCACGCCATAGGTGTTGGCGTGATTCCACTTGGATAGGCACCGGTTGTCTAAGCCTATGTCTCCGGGCATCCAATTCTACCATGCGATGGAGTAAAATAATTTCTTCATCATCATCACTCGATGAAGCAAAATTGAGACCGTATTTCGCATTCAAACACCCACGAATCAAACTCATTGCACCTTTACAAGCATGAATTTTAAGTCAATTTATACATTCAACATCAAAACTACTTCAATACCACAGGCATTAATCAAAAATACACCATACAACAACAAAGAATCAATGGATTTTAACGATTCATTCTAAAATCAAAGGAATCATGATAATCAAATTAAAATTGGATTGTATAAACCCTAGATAAGATTTACTAACCTTGTGGATGAAATTTCAAATTGAATGATGCAAAAGAATCGCCTTCGAAATGTTAGTAAACCCTTATAATATCACGGAAAAATTCTAATTGGTTATCTTCAAAATTGAAAGGGGGCGATTATCTATTTTCTTTGAGTGAAGAAGAGAGAGTGGAGAAGTAGTGAGAAATGAAGTTCAGGTCGCAGGGTTTTCTGTATAGAAACTTATTCTTTACGGAAATTGGATTTCCGCCGGTCAAAAGTCAAGCTTTGACTGTGCGGAAATCGGATTTCCGCATAATTTTTTTTACGGAAATCGGATTTCCGCACAGAAAAGCTGCGGAAATCCAATTTATGTCTCGAAATAGCTAAGACCACTGTGGTTGCTATTTTTTTGCCATTTCTACCTTCCCCTTTCTCTATTCAATAGAGAAGGTTTATGGCACCATAGTGCTTGCTCTAAGAAGGAGATCACTGGCGGTTTGGCATTGTCCCCAGGATCTAAGGCGTTGCTGGATAGCATTTAACTCCACAACATGTACCTGTATCTTAACAAAATACTAGTCCAAGCCCTGAAGTATTAGTTTCTCAGTTTCTCAAATGTAAGAAGCATCAAAATTAAGCTTCACATGCGGAGCAGTAGGACAGACAAAGTGGGAGTTTCGCGTACCCTTCTAGACCGGCATCTCAAATCTAGTTGTCCCACATTCGAAGACCCCTGCACTGATTGGACCCAGTGGTGGTGGCAAGTCTTAATCGAGAGGTTTTACGATCCTACTCAAGGTGCGGTCAAATTGGATGGTCATGATGATCTAAGGACACTACAATTGAGGGATCAGATTGGTATGGTTGGTCAGGAACCAGTTTAATTTTCCACCACAATGTTAAGAGAATGTGTTGATGGGTCATGAGAATGCAACTAAGAATATGCCGTCTCTTGCTGGAAATTGCCACAGCTTCATCTCTGCGCTTCCAGTAGGATATGACACTCAGGTAAAATAAAGATTTATAAGATGTCAGAGAGTTATATACGATCCGCTTCTGGTGTCAAACAATGCTAAACATAGGATCGAATGACTTGTTACGGATAATGGAATGTTTTGCTCATGTGCGCAGGTTGGTGGAACTCAACTCTCTGGAGAACAGAAGCAAAGGATAGCACTTGCCCGAGCAATGGTGAAAATATTCAGTGCTTGGCGAAGATATTCGGTTCTATTGATCGGGTTAGGCTCTTCTGCTGTTTGACATTTATACCATTCCTCCTTAACTGGAGACTCACAATACTGTCTGCAGCTTTAACTCCATTTACTCTTGGAGCAAGCTATCTCAGTTTGATCACAAATGTCGGACCAAGATTGGAAAAAAGTTCTTACGCGAAGGCTAGTAATATTGCTGCAAGTGCGGTCTCAACATTTCAGCTCAAGTTAAGTTTAGTTCATTCATTTGACCAAGCTATGTCAGAGCCACAGAAGAAATCGGTGAAAAGGTCACAACTCTTGGGAATAGCACTCGGATTCTCTCAAGGCTCAATGTACGACGCTTACACATTAACACTATGGTTTGGAGCTTATTTGATAAAGAAAGACGATGCAAGTATTGGTGAAGTATTCAAGATTTTCTTGATTTTGGTTCTAAGTTCGTTCTCAGTTGGCCAATTAGCAGGTCTTGCACCTGACACATCCAGGGCGGTTACTGCTGTTCCAGAGGTTCTTGGTATCATTAACCGTAAGCCATTGATTGAAGGTGAGAAAGGGAACGGAAACATGAATGACGAGTTGAAAACTTTCAATGTGGACTTCAAGAGGTGACATTTTGGTACCTGAAATGGGTCTGGGAAATCGACCGTGGTTTGGTTTGTTCAGAGGTTTTATGATCCAAATCAAGGAAATATTACGATAGGAGGGATGGATATTAAGGAGATGAATGTGAAGGGGTTGAGGGAACAAATAGCTTTGGTTGGACAAGAACCAGCATTGTTTGCTGGGACTATACGAGAGAATATTGCATTTGGTAAGCCGAATGCCTCTTGGACTGAGATTGAAGAAGCTGCAAAAGAAGCTTACATTCACAAATTCATTAGTAGTTTGCCTGACGGATATGATACTGAGGTAAGCATGCATTAAACGTCGAAATTTCTACTAAAATTTCAATTTATATGTGTGCATGATGGTGTGCATGCACATTTAGCACTCCAGTACTGACTAACCGCTTTGAATTTGCAGGTAGGAGAAAGCGGAGTGCAATTATCAGGTGGACAAAAACAGCGGATTGCAATTTCGAGAGCCATATTAAAGAAATCAAAGATACTACTGCTAGACGAAGCAAGCAGTGCACTGGACTTGGAATCAGAGAAACATGTCCAAGAGGCACTAAAGAAAGTATCAAAACTAGCCACCACTATTGTGGTGGCTCATAGACTCTCCACCATCAGAGA
>JAJJMA010010699.1:0-16828 GCA_023529015.1 Papaver nudicaule | reverse complement strand
CTCTTATCTCTTTTACTTTCCTTGTGATTGTTACATGGATGCATGCTGGGGTAATGATTGTGTGTATATTAGAGTATCATATTTGGGTGTACTGTGTAAGATCTAGCCATTGGGATTTTACACAGTTACAACGAGTGAGGGCGACGATCAATGCAAAAGATAAATAAAAAAGGAATGGCATGATAATAAAACCAAACATGGCCCAACAGCTCTACACGAGTGAGGGCGACAGTCAAATACCCAAAGTGAACAAAACATGAAAAGAAATGGCATGATAGTAAAACCAAATGAAACCTAACAAACTCAGTCGAGCAAGGGAAGTGGCCACCGTGAGAATGAAGGATTATATAGATTCACAACGAAACAAACGGAATATACAATAATAGTAAACGTAAGCGGACGAGATTCTCATTCATATAGATAGCCCTGGACGAGCGGAGATAACACAAGCAGGCAAAAAAAAAAAGACCCACTCGTATAGACTAACTGGTCATTGCAAATTGTATCCTGAAAGTTAAACAAGGCTCATGCAAGCGCTGTCGTAACGGCGAAAAGAGAAAGCCAGCGCTACTTTAGCGACATCCAGAAAATCTTTTGCAGCAAGCACAACATCAAGACTATCACAATATTCAAGATCCGACAAGGGACAGAGCGAGGGAGACTAGTCACGAGCAGCATCACCTTAACAATCCAACAAATATTGGTATACGTGAACACTCGACAAATAGAGGTTGGTAAGACACACCATCTCCGCTCCAATGACGGCAACGAAGCAATGAGCATTGAATACCTGAGAGCAGCAATCTACCAAAGACATGAAGAAAAACAACCAAAGGGGTGTTGTAGTAGAATAAGTAAACACGCATATAAACAGACATCCGAAAGGGTAGAAAAGGCAAAACACATCCATAAACAAAAGTCATACGACTTCTACATTTTTTTGTTTTTCTCTCCAAAACAAATAGAAAGAGAGAGAAAATGGGAAAAACAAACAAACAAATTACACCAACGGCATAACCACCTCAAGAGCAAAGGAGCACTAACACCTCGCGATTTCCTTATCGATAACATCAACCATGGGCTCCGCCTCGAGGAGACTACTGAGCGCCGTAGTATTTTGCCCTTGCGCCTCAGTCATCAGCTCCTTCAGCTCCTTAACATAAAATTCTCCCCATTGAGCACCTGGAGCCGCTTGCTTACGACACGCCTCCTCCCACGGCGCATGACGTTCATTCCAATTCTCCTGAAGAGACTGATGGCGATTACTCTTATGCCCAACGATCAACATTGTTTCCGCCCTGACAGACTCAAGGCGCTCTATCTCCTGCTCCAAGTTGTTAGGTATGGATAAACCGGGAGTACCGCTCAAAGCAATAAAATAGCCACGAAGCCGGAATGCCATTGAAGCTACGGAGCAAGAAAGAAAAAGAAAAAACAACAAACAAGGGAAGATGTGTACAAAGAAAAGGAAAGTGCAAACATATATAATGTGAAAAAGGAGAGAGAAAGCCATACAACGTAATTAATTCCGAAAGGGGGAACACAAGCGTCCTTCGAACAAAAAAAAAAAAACATTAACTAGCAGCCTCCAAACTGGCCAACTCGGAATTACACTCTTTAAGGCGAAGAAGATATCGTATCAACTATCTCAGGAGCGCCATCCAAATGTTCTTGCGCCTCGGTGTAACGACGCTCGATTTTCTTCAACAACTCCTGGCCAGCATCACTACGGCGAGCCATATTGAGGGTGTGTCGCTGCTCTTCAAAAGCTACATGAGCCACCTCATACTTTTCTTTTAGTTCAACAACAAGAGCTTCCGCCTCCACCTTCAAATCCTGCAAGCGCTTAATTTCCTTTAGTAGTTCACTTCGTTCCAAAGCGCCTGGAACGGCAGGGAGAGCAAGAACCCAAGCATTCAAAGGAACATCCATTTAAGATTATTAAGAAATCAAGGGAAAAAGAATTAAGAGATAAATGGATTTATAAAGACATCTTAAACTTCGTAAAATCCGAAAACTGCATTTAATAGATTGCCAGACATTAAATTTCACCCACTAAGTACATGATATTGATCAACACGACAAAAGAAATAAAACAACACAAGTGACTTCTCAGTTCAAGGCTTAAAACGGGCTTTATAAGAAACCATGGCAGGACGAAGAGCAACTTCCGCATAAAGTCATGCACGATTCAACTCGAAGGTGTGGATCACATAGCGAAAGCGGCGTGACCACCATAAGCGACGCTCTTCAATCAAAGCAGTATCAGGATCACTGCCCCTCTGCCTAGTAGCATTAACCTCGACATCAAGCTCAGCATAACGGGAGAAGGCCACATTCGCCAAAATTTCTAGATGAGCACGCAAAATATGCAAAGCAAACGAGCGCGTTCGAAGACAGCAAACCTTGCATGCAAGGCAAGTCGAGCCGTATCAAACTACCAGGAATCCCAAGTGGCAAATAGTATGAGCGAGTCGAGCGACCCACCAAACACAGTAAAAGAAAGTGAATTATTAAAAGGTAAAACACCCACCAACACAAGGAGTCACATTTATACAAGCAGCAAGGTAAAAGAAATAGTAAAAGTCTAAACCACCGTAATAAATTATCAAATTAAGCCAACAAATGCACTACTACTACTACAATAAGTCTCTCAAAGAATAAGTTCTCGCAATAGCGGAAGAAAAGAAGAGGGGAATGGAAGCACTAAAAATCAAACAGGCTTCGCGACAGAAACACCGCGACCAACAAGCTTCTTTTTCTCCCCAAGCTCCGCTCGCGCCAACTGGAGACTATTCTCCGCCTCATTATAAGTAAGTTTGGCAGCAGCTACCTGCGACAGAAGAGTAGCATGTTCTTGAGCCATTTCGCGTCATTTTCAAGAACAACTATGCGACTCTCCAAGCTGGCAATCTCATTCGGCAGACGAAAGGTCTCCTCGTACTTAGTCTTCGCCGCAAAAAAATTGTCAGCCAACCAGCCCACATTAAACTGCAATTGAGGAGCGGACGACAAGCTGTCCTCCCAGCGGGAAAAACACTCAGCCGAAGCAATTTCCTCTTCCATTCGAGACAAGCCAACAACAATCCGCGCAAGATCCCCAGTAATAAAAATCAGAACATTCCTGGCGAGACCACTAGCCAGCGGAAGCTCGGTAGCCACAAGGTGACCATATTTATCCACTATGTCCCTATAGGCTTCCGCGATATTGATGGGAACCCAGAAGTTATAAATGTCGACATACTTCTCCGAAGGCTGTACAAAATGGTTGGGAAACAACAAATGATTATCCGCAGGATAGGAGGAGGAGCCGCGAGCAGAATCAACTTCTTGAGCGGTTGTATCAACTTTGTGTCGTTTGACATTCTCGCCGCTACCAGAACGAGGGGACTTCGCAGACTTGTTCTTACCCAGCAAGCATCATCCCACCCCATACTTTATCACCACGGTTCTCACTAGACGAAGAACCAGAATCACCTTCCTCGCTACTATCACTCTCGCCTCCTGAACTAAAAATCAAAGGGGGGGGGGGGGGGGAGGAAAAAAAAAAAAAAAAACAATAAAGAAAGAAGGATAAAAAAGAACAAAAAAAACGATGAAAAGGAAATAAAGGGTTTAGGATAAAAAAAAAATGGGGAGATGAAGGGAGAAAAGCAACTACCAAAATACAAAAGGAAACGAAAAGAATGAACAACTATAAATAAGCCAAAGGAACGGCAAAACAGACAAACATGGCAGAAATAAAGACACAACACGTGCACACTAGAAACAAAGTACATGGACTAGAAGAATCCGGACCCGAAGGGACTTTAGCCAGATCCTCAGTAACTGCATCCTTGGTCCGAAAATAATTTATGGAAGGGACAGAAGCAGTGGGACTAAGGGACTCCAAGACAGCAGAAGGAGTCGCCCCCTGGGAAACAGAGCGAGATATCGCAACAGCGAGAAGGTCACGCAGGAGAAATGACTAGAGGCAGAGAAAGAGTAGGACCATATTGAGCATGCAAACGTTCCAAGAAACTCATCTTAGGAGGGTCCGCCTGAACAGAAGAAAATCGATTAGAATATCTGAACAAACGAAGGATATAGACTATACCAACTCCTCGTTTATTAACTTAACTAAAGAGCGAGCGGTCCAGTCCTTTCTATCCATCCCCAACCATTCCTATGAAACAAAAGGAATCAAAACCCGATTGGCGGTAAGAAAACAAATACCCCTAAATCGACCAACCCGAAGGAAAAGCAGAATAAACGAAAAATGACTTACCCCATCAGAAGGGTACGCCTCAGGGATATGCATAGGAGGGAGAGAAGGAACGCGCCTAGGTCGAGGTCGATGGGCAGGCGAGTAGGTAGTACTCGCTACCTTCTCCTACGCAGAAGCCAACTCCGCTGGGTCGCAGAGGGATTTTACAGGAAAACCTCGACCCTTGTTTGAAGAATTCAACTTGTACGGACCAGCAATCCTGGGATTCAGCTTGATACGGCCGAAATAGTGCATCTCCCTCAGCTGAGCTTTTTATATGAGCGCTGACGGGTTGGGGCTCATAAGCAATATAATTCAATGCTCGTGTACTGAAAGCCACGCGATGGTCGCGCCAACCACTTGAAACCTGAAGCGAACGCCCAGGTACTGGAACTCTAACTCGAGCAGGGAGTGTGGATACCCCAAGTCCAATAAGGCCTAATGGGTTTCAGTCATGTCTAGTAAAGCCCAATTAGAGAATGGTCAAAGGGCTTGGACTAGAAAGATAAAAGGGGATTAAGAGATAAGGAATGATAATTATGTAAATATGACTAAGAGGATACATGGCAACTAAGGGTTAAAAGGAAAGCTCTACAAATAAGTCCTTAATGAGGTCATTTGGAGAGGCTAATTGGAATTTGTGGGATCATTTCTTAGAGAGAGAGAGAGAAAGAGCGCTAGAGATAGAGAAATGCACCCTCTGTGACTCGGATCAGACTCTCATATTACCCTATTCACATTTGGCGACCACAATGGGAGTCCGATTTCGAGTCCAGCGGAATGCACTCCGTACAGGATATCTCAACCACGTCAGGAAGGAATGTCGAGCGAATTCCTGAGCCAGATGGAGGATACGTTTTGGTGGAACATGACCCGATTGATAGCGTTCCTGAGGACGCGAGAAGGAGTGAAAGTGTCTCGATGGGGATCCCGAGACGCAGACAACACAAGCGCAGGGCAGTAAAGGAGGAGTCGACGCGTCTGCCAATCACGAAGCGCAGAACCTGAGCCTGGACGACATGCGACAAGAATTCGCAATACATGCAAAAAGGCAGCAACAACTAATGGATTTAATGAGGCAGAAAGGGGACGCGGTGACATTGGGCAAGATAGGTTTAGTGGACGGGATAATTAGCGAACCAAGTATCACTGAAGTCGTCTTTGGAAAGTCCACACCCCCCCCCCCCCCACCCCACGTCAGCAAAGAGTTGACATCGAAAAGGCAATTCCTAGCGTAGACTATCTCAACCACATAAGCGGAAGGGAGATTGACACACCCATAAACGGTAAATGGATCAAATTGTATCAGACTTGGGTAAGATTTTTAACATATGAGGCGGCTATCATTTTTGTCTTCTTGCTTACTGTACGACAAAGGGCGCATGGACACGCTGCCTTAGTTTAGTTTAATAATAAAACCAGGAGGAGCATCTTACAAACGCGTCCTGACTCTCCCTTTATCAAAATTTTGCAATTTCTTTATTCGGGGCACTGAAAACCCTAAAGGAGCGCCATAAAAATGCTGCCTTATATCACTTTCAAAAATCGATTTAACACGTACAAGGGCACTGAAAACCTTGGTCGATTGGGCACTGAAAACCCTAAAGAAGCGCACTGAACACGCTGCCTTGCAACATGCTCAAAATCAATTCAACACAAGGGCACTGAAAACCCTGGTCGATTGGGCACTGAAAACCCTAAAGGAGCGCACTGAACACGCTGCCTCAGGACTGCACTGAACACGCTGCCTTCTTTACAATGACTTAACAAAAGCTAACATTGCAAATTCTGTATTATACATTCAGTTAATTAAAGGAGACAATACACCATATTGAAAAACGAAGAAACAAAAGAACATTAGCACGGGCCTAATATGACTCGCGTCATGTCTCAAAAGGGGGGAAGAGAAAATCAAATATCGGCTGGTTTAGCCAAGTCAGCCTCACATTCAGCAACACGCGCCGCAATAAATTCAACAGTCTCTCTCGAATACTGAACGTAATCTTCCTCCCTGGAAAGCTTTTAAACGCAATCATATAAGTCAAGGTTCGCCTTCGCCCTACGATCAATCTCATCGTTTCTCGTTGATCAGCAATAGCAGCGCGTACATCTACACATTGTTGCTCGTGCCCTTGCAATGAATCCTTTGTCTTCTGCGGAATACCACGTAAGCGCTTCGCTTCTTTCTCTAAATCACTGCGAGCCAGAGCGCCTGGAACAGCAGGTAAAGCCAATACCCATAAACCATCTGCATAAGCCATTAGTCACTTAAATCAAACACTACAAATGAAAACTTTTTATAACAATGGGATCAATGCATTTAATACACAAACGACCGGCTAAGGCATGCACGACACGTGTTCAAAATAGTAAGGTTATTTTAATTTCGCAAACAGCCATACAACATCTACAAAAGGTTTAAACCAATGGCATAACAACGCCTATAGCAAGGGCGCGCCTGCAGCGCTCCAACTTGAATACAGCATGGCTTAACCAGAAGAGGAGAAACGCAGCTAGCTGCAAGAATTCTGAATCTTTGCCATAGTCCGGAAGCTGCCACTGATCGTCCACCTTCTTTGGAGCCCAGTGTTTCACAAGTAAAGGAAAGAAAGCGCGGCTTTTCTTCTGTCGAACGGGAGCTGGAACTTCAGGTTCAGCTTCTCCTGCAACGACGAGGGAAACACATTCGTTAGCCATCGCGCTAGATCCACGACCTTTAAAACCATGTTACAGGGGACTAAGTAGGGGCCTTACCTTGAGAAATATCTTGCTCCTTGCCTTTCTTCAGGCCCTCACCAGTCTCTTCCGCGTGAACATTCCTTGAGTATTCTTTCGACTTTCTCAGAATGCCAGCCAAACACCAATCTTCTGGGCGCATACACTTCTCAAGAGCACACTCGTGCCAGAAATGGAAGCCATGAGCAGGCAGCAGGGTGAGCGCAATCACATCTTCTAAAGTGATGGTGACCTCGCCCCAAGCGAAAAAGAAAGTATGGAACAAAGAAATCCAACGCGTCACCAATTTGTGCAGATTAATGTTGCTACGACTAAAGGAGCGACTATTCGACGCCTTTATGGCACCAAAGATACCAAGCTTCTCAAGAAATCCGCAAGTAAGGCTCGTGGTTAGTTATGTATTTGACCCATCCAGACCAACCCTCTGGAGGTTTCGCTGAGGACTGGTAGACAATCTTTGGAAGCTCGTAATCCCTTCGATTGATGGCGAGACGAGGAATCTGCTCATAGGGAGGAACGACCATTCAGTGTTCTCCGCGCAAAATAGCCATAAGGGGTCGGCTGGAACAGGAGGCGACAGACGGTTCAATAGACGCGAGTTGAAAAAATCATCAGGGTTAGTCTCATGAGTTAATGAAACGGATGCGCTCTGAAGGTTGGCATCCGCGGTGAACTCATCATGAGTGTACAAACCATCCGCGCGTAAAGGCAGTGGAAGAACCGCGAGCGCAGCATTCTCCGCGCCTCCTTGGCGTTTTAGGTATAAAACAAATAAAGGAATCTGAGGGGTAAAGTATGAAGTGTGATGATGTAATGAAAGATTGTGATGAATTCGAGAGGTCAAGATCGAACAAGACTCGCCTAAACCAAGAAATGGCCGTTCGAGTATTGCTTCAGTTACAAGAAGAGGATTTTAGGGTTGGTTTAGGGAGGGAAGCAGAGAAAGATGAGATCAGAGAATTGCTATGATTTTCTGTGATATTGAGATAAATATTGCTAGATAAGGATGAATATTCAGTTCTCACTAGATAATAAATGTTGAATGAGAAGAGTTAATCAATTATCGATAAGATAGACTTGATTGAACTTGTACTGAACGTGTTGGATGAGAATGAGATTGGATTGATATCATTTCCAACTGGTCGAGTGACCTATTTATAGCAATATATTCTCAACTGATCTCGTAAGAAGTGGAAGTAGTGGAAGAGTGGGAGTGAGGAAAGAGTGGGGTCAGTTGTTAAGAGTCTTGCGCCTAATATTAGGGAAGACTAACAACCCACTACCTTATCCCATCTTCTCAGCAACGTTCACACGACCTAGTTATCTTTCCCGTTAAGTGATTGTGCCGTTGCAATCACACGTGCCGTAGACCGCCAAACCAAAACCCTAAAAGAATATCCCCCCATGTAACTAAATCTTGATTCTCGTAAGATTTGTTAAATATTTGTTAAGTCAAATATGACTAAGTGCAAGTCGTACCAATTACTTGGTAAACTTAGGACTTTGCGATAAGATAGAGATTAAGCGATAAGCTTTGAATATCTCTTTAAGATTTGGTTTAAGGATTGAGCCGGGCAATCGCCATTTAAACCTAATAAGATAAATCTAAGGGTTGAGCTAGCAACCGCCATTAGATAAGATAAGATAAGTCTAAGTATTGAGCTATGCAATCGCCAATTAGACCGAGAGGATTTCAGCAACTCTCTGTGGCAATAGTCAAATAAATACGACTTTCGTCTTGCCATAAATAAGGGAAATTGGTTTGTGGCATGTAATGCACCAATTCCCTGAATAATAAAGACATATGAATGTCCAAAATAATATGAATCATAGCCATGAGCCATGATTAAGAATTATAGCACTGATTTATAGAAGCAAGTCTATAATCAGGAAAAACAGACGAATGATGCTATCACGGCGTAGCCATCATCAAGAATGCATAAGCATTGCCAATATAAGACCTAAAGATAGGCCACAATAATTATAATAAACCATATTGCATGGTATAATAATCTTATTAAGAAGTTAGGCATAAGGCGTAAAGTATGAGCCACAACATTTATGTTATTTTCGGATTTCTGGACAGTTTGCATGTTGTCCATTAGTAAAATCGCCCAGGACAGCCCATAATAGATAAAAATATGAAGTTTTAGTATGTTATAGGAAATTCAGAGAGGAAAATATTTCGTGAAGGAAGCATCTTCAAATTCCTTACGGATTGGGCTCTAAAAATCACGCCATGAAGAAATACGTGAGCTGAACTGCCAGATTTCCGAATTTGATTAGGAAACTAGAGTATTATGGACTAAATAAAATCCATAATCCTCTAGGATTTGGATCAGTGAAGCCCATAAGTAGAGGGAGGCTAGGAAGAGGTAAACCCTAGCTCAAAGGAGGCAAGGCTAGCCGTGAGGGGAAGAGGACAATCACGGGCCTCCATAAGTTCAAGCGAGGGGAAACAATAAGACCCCCACAAATTAGGCGAGAGCCAACTATAAGGCCCCCATAAATTAGGCGAGGGCATGATTATGAGGCTCCAATATTTGGCCAAGGCATAATCTTGGACCCCCAAGAGTTTGGCCAAGATAATAAACGTGGGCATCCAAAGTTGAGGCGTGCTAAAGATAATGGATATCCAAAAACTAAGGCAGGGGAGAATCATGGGCCTCCAGGGATTAGGCAAGGGAAGATGCATGGGCATCCAAAGATGAGGCGAGGCCAATCACCATGGGTACCCAAAGTTTAGGCGTGGCCAAACTTTAGGCTTGGCCAAAGTTTAGACCTAGCCAAGTTATGGCCGTGGGTAAAACATAGGCATGGCCAAGTATTGGCGCGGCCAAAAAATAGGGCGTGGCCAAGTATTAGACTTGGCCAAAGATTGAACGTGGCCAAGCATTAGGCTTGGCCAAAGATTGGACGTGGTGGAATTCAGGTCTAGCCAAGGATTGGCGTGGTGGAGTATTGGCGTGGCCAAGTCTTTGGCCAAGGCCAAGGATAGGTGTGGCCAACCGTGTACTCCTAGGGTTTTGGCTCGAGCATGAGCTAGGCTAATGCGCATGCATAGGTATTTTAATACGTAGGTCAGGGATATGGACCATGCTACTAGGCTAAGGTCGTGAGATATCAAAATATGGCTAATAGCAGCCAAATATCTTATCCCTACTATAAAAATAAATTCATACCTTATCTCGCGCTATTCCAGGATGCCAGAGATTGATGCGAAATTACTCCTGTGACCTTGTCGCCAAAAACCACCATCAACACTTGGTCCTCCGGTTTTCTAAATCAACGTCGTCCTCATGATCAGACGCGTTTTGGTCGTTTAAAATCTTGATAGCTCATGGGTGGCGAGAAGAAGAAAGAAAAAAAAAAGGGAAAAGAAGAAGATTGATTGTGGTAAAATGGCTAAGGCACTATTTATTGGGGAAAAAGGGGAGATGAAAGAACGTAACCGCTCGCCACCTGGGCCATGTAACTACTTAATGGTTAAAACGTGCGCTTCCACGTAAGCCACGATCGGAAAGGATAAGGGGCAACTGACTGGGTTACTTGGGGACTCGGGTATCCTTGGGTGACGGCTGACCTGACATACCTATCTGCCCAAGCCGTCAGGGGACTAATGTGGATACCCCAAGTCCAATAAGGCCTAATGGGTTTTAGTCATGTCTAGTAAAGCTCAATTAGAGAAGGGTCAAAGGGCTTGGGCTAGAAAGATAAAAGTGGATTAAGAGATAAGGAATGGTAATTATGTAAATATGACTAAGAGGACACATGGCAACTAAGGGTTAAAAGGAAAGCTCTATAAATAAGTCCTTAATGAGGTCATTTGGAGAGGCTAATTGGAATTTGTGGGATCATTTCTTAGAGAAAGAGAAAGAGAAAGAGAGATAGAGAGAGAGAGAGAGAAACGCACCCTCTGTGACTCGGACCGGACTCTCATATTACCCTATTCATAGGGGGCTACGACGGAAGATAGCAATGGGGCATCTCCAAGACAGGGGAGGTTTATGAAGTCGCGACGGAAAAGGGGTTCGAAAATACCAGCGGGGAAGCTCACAAATTCTTCCAGACATTTCTCACGAAATAGTTATTTAATTCACTAGGCCTTAGTGAATATCAAGCAAGAAAAACCTCGAAGGCGCTAGCCTTAACCGCAGCAGTACATTCATCACTAGTCAGTGGAGGGATCACCTTCGACGATAGCGACATGTGCATACCTGGAGAGTACTTGCGCCCCTTATACCTTACTGCTACCCTCAACAAACGACAACTCAAGAGAGTTTTCGTCGACGGGCTTAAATCTAATCTCTCTTCATACCCTAGCTCCTAGGAATATCTCGAGAAGATGTGAAGCCACGAGCGACAGTCGTGTGTGGGTTTGGAGGAAATACGCAAACAGTTGTATGCGTCATACGCTTGATTGTGGAAATAAGACCCATCAAATCGCCAATACTCTTCCATGTGATAAAAGATGACACTTCTTTCCATTTACTTCTAGGGCGCGGGTGGATATTATAACGCAAACTAGTTGCCTCGACATACCATCAGTATATGAATATCGAGGGAAGGCAACATGGGGTACCAGCGCCGGTACATCCGTTAGGCCCTGATGAAGCCTATATGGCGGAAGCAGTATTCTTTAAATAAGAAGAGGTCGAGACTGAAGAAGAAAATTAGACCCTAGCTTTGCCTAAGTGGGAGGAGATGGATATCAAAACATACAAGGCCTCAGTCTTCATCGATGACGAAGGACGTAAACATGGAAGTGCCGAAATTATCACTGTTCAGTTTATCACACATGACATCTCCCTCGATAGCGAAAGAAGAGGTAAACAGAAAAGCTTCGGTCTTTAGGACGTCGCAGATGGCTCCACCTTCGCCGGTAAAAAATTGATCATAAGAGCTAGTTCCGCCGATGACCTTACCGGATGGAGGGTATGTATATCGCTTATAGCAATCAGTCGGGGCATCGCCATCAGAAGAATCCTGCAAGGTATCCATTAATAAAGAGACGTCGCCCTCGGAAGAAGGCATAAGACCTGCCCGAAGAAGAGCCTATGGTAATACCCTCTCTAGACAATCTGGAAGAAATATGTATATCAGATATACGCAAAATCAAGATAAGTCGACGCCTGTCCCCAGAAGAAAGACTGCAACTTATAGCACCACTTAAAGGGTATAATGATGTCTTCGCATTGAAGTATGACGAGATGCGAGGGCTCAACTCGAACTTAGTAGCTCAGGCCTTACATCTCGCCAGAACATAGACCGGTTAAGCAAAGGAGTCGAACTTTCTACCAATTGGGACATAAGCACTGGGTGCTACAGCCATCCCTTTTATCTTTCAATCTATTCTCATTTTTCGGAACCAAACCCTCCTGAATAGACACCACTAATATAAGTTGTTCTCTTGTCTTTTTATGGCCAGCCTTATCTGGTATGTCCTTTGACAGTGGAACACAGCAGAGCGGTAAAAAAGTGGTCTTCCATGAACAATCAACTCATAATCTATGGGAATCCAACGCCTACTGATTTGGATTTTATAAGCGAGGATCTGGCAATCAAAGAAGAAGTCACGCGGCTCATGGATGCTCAATTTATCAAATGGCCCATATGGGAATTATGGGCTTATTAACAAAGATCAAGGGAGCCCAATAGAGAAGAAAAAGGAGATTTAACCTTGTCAGGAGCCTTGACCAGGGACTAAATCGTGATATTGGGGAACACTAAGAGGACTTTACTGATAAAGGGATTTGAATTGACACTTGTCAGGATTATGGAGCGAGGAAATCCCTATATATAGTCATGAAAATGGTACTTGAGTTGATTCTTAATCTTTACAACTTGTGAAAGACTTCTACATGGTTTTTTGGGTATCATTTCTAATTATGTGATTAAGATTGGATATTTCACCCTTAAACAATGGGTCGGATTGGATTTACGGATTTTGGGCCAAATTCTCACGCCTTTTATTGTGTTTGGTAAGCATTATTTCCCCAAGAAAACAATCTAAGCCCAAAACTCAATCAAACAAGATGTTAGGATGGCTAATTTTAGGCCTATGCTTCATAATGGACAAGCCCACTAAACTTTTTTTGCTCCACTACATAAAGAAAAAATGTAACATAGATTTATGTGCTAATTTTAGGCAAATAAGTTCGTCTAAATGGGTTTAGCTAAACGCTGGCCCAAGTGACAAAACTGATTAAGTGTACAGGTTGATTGAGATAAGAGACAAAACTGATTAAATGCAACATGTTGTGCCAAATAAAAAAGAAAAATGAGCTGATTGAACATAGGATTGTATTGATATTATATGAGTATGATCTGCTATACATTTTGAATCTTTTACAAGTAGGGAAATTTTACATTGACAAAATCTTTTAAAATGCAGATATGTCAATGATGATGAACTTGATAACAACATCTCTACTGAGAAAGAGATGAATTGTTAAGTAGTGAAACCCTTGTTTTGATTAGGCACTTAAACAAGGTTTCAAGTTCATCCTCAAGACCTTCAATACCACATTCCAAAATATTCACTTTCGCTTGTGTCATTTCCAAACTTGCACTAGATAGATTGTGGAGTGCAAAATCAACACTCTCAACTTCATTTACCATAGCTTCATTTTGTGATGATTGCTCTTTATGGTTAAGTAATTTCGAAACCAAAGACCATTTACTAGTAGAATTTGAAGAAGATACTGATAAGAATTGCAATAGAGATCGAAAAACCGAGATCGTAATACTGCTAACTTCTCTTAATAATCTAGCAACAACTACCAGATGGTTATCTTGATCTACAACAACAGATTGAGATTCTAATTTAGACTCCATTTTTTTCAAGGATCCAATTGACTTCACCATTTCCTTTCTCAACTTCTTCCTACTGCACATATAAGCATCAATGTTGCTTTCGGCAGTTGATTCCCAACCCCTTCGGCGAAGACCACATTGAAGTTCACGAACGTTTTCCTTCATCTGCACCAATATGTTCTTTGTACTGTCACAAACATCTAACACTTTCACAGACTCGTCTAAAACTTCATTGACTAACTTCTCATCATGGGCATTGGTGTGAGATCTTTGGGTTGTGAGTGGTAATTGAAGAACATCATCAACGCAATGATAAAGATCCTTAAGACCTGACAAACCGCTTTGGATTGCCTCTGCATTGGTTGTGCTCAGACTTGTCTTTAACTTGTTTATCTCTTCTTCGATTCTAAGTGTATAAGGATGAGATCTTGTGGACAAACTGATTGATCTGACACAGCTTTTAGAATTTGGTAGTGACATTGAAGAGGATGTATCAGCCATTTTGTGTTGTGTTTTAGTTATTGTTTTGCAGATGTGTAGTTTTCTGTTTTGGTATACAATTGCTCTTGCCATCAACATATATATAGAGTGAGATTTAGAGAGTAGAAAGACAAGAAGAACATGCAATGTGGTGGATATCTTATGGTATCACTTCTTGTCTGTACAGTTTTTTGTTTAATGGGAGATGTTTCATCGGCAGAGATGGGGTTTATAAAACATCTTGGAACAAGAATATTAACTATCCTGTTCATTGTCTACGGATGTACGGTACTCGCTCGTTACGTACATTGGACAAATACGTCGTACCGGCATATCAATCTTGCAGGTTTTTCTTACTCTCACATGAATGATTGAATCGAATAATGTGTATTTTGGGCGACGTGTATTCGTATTAAGCAGTAGATTAAGTAGTATATACTACTGGTCAAGACAAAGATCAACTGGGATTTGTTAATCTTGTCTAAGTACTATGAACCTTGGTACTTGGATTGTGAATCAGTAGGCAGTACTACTGGCTATATGAAATTTGGTATATAAAATTTCTTGAATCTGACATTGGGATCAAAGATGTTGCGATCGTGGAATACCAAGATCAACATAACTGTAAGAGAGCACCAGAGCAATTTGCAAGAATTGCCTGTATGTCTTTAATGGTCATCAGTCTGAAGACCATGTCTGTAAGCAATGCTGTAACGAACAACCACTTGGGCATACAGTTAACAGTATGGTGCATTACATAAGCTCAATCTGAAGTTTGTGAACTACATATGCCAACTGCCAAGTCCGAAGTCTGGACGCATCAATGTAAATTGATACTATCTCTATGCCAAAGCCCATATGTTTATAGGACAAAACGCATGGGGTTCAATCACCAAATTACCAAGTTTACTCTCGCTATGATTTGATGAAGATCCTTGATGTGTGGCTTGAACAAATTGAAGTTAAGAAATTAAGCTTCAGCCTTCAAGGTACATTATAATTCTCTTAATTACACATGTGTGACTAATAAGTACAACATTAGTTGACATTCTCAAGTGCGGAGACTTCCCGTACAAATTGTACTACACAGTTGAAGGTTTATTTAAGGATACTCACATGCCATGTATAACGGGCATTACAGCACTCCTACAACGTTGGTTCAATGTTATGTCCAGGGTACTAATGGAAGTAATAATGCTGGATGTTCCCAGCTCCAGACTTGGTCCCTCATGAATCAAATGTTTGCATTGGTGATGAACGTACTGTACCACTGTTCCTCCCTATTCATCAAATCTATGGCAAAGATTTCAGTAGATTTATGAATGTTGGTATAGGAATAGGAACGTACAATTTGTAAGTTGTGTTGCCAGAAATTCACAGTGAGTGGGAGATTCGTATTAATCATGACTGGATATCCACAGAAATTTGAATCCTCAATCAATGTCTGGTTCTTTTGATGCCTTATTCTTTTGTTTTGGTTGAGATTCAGTAAGCTAATTCAGGTCAGTTTTGTACTGTATGTACTAGCTTAATTGGGCCGACCGATTGGAGGTCCCCAAGGGAGGGAGTCCTTTCTATGGCCACTTTTTTATAAAAATGGACCCTAACAAAATTAAATCAATTTGACTTCCTTATCAAATACAATAATGACCCTTCTCTATCTTTTTTTACTAATTACACCACCAATAACATCCACCACCAACACATTTCACCACCGCTATCACCACATTTCACCACTACAACCACCACCATATTCCACCACCACTACAACCACCACCACCGCTACATTCCACTTCTAATTCTTCGGTTGGCCCCCACTGTGGCAGCGGTCAACTAGTAATTTTTACAATAAATAATTGTTGAGAAGAAAGTACTATACACTAATCAAAAGTTATCTTGCGTCCAAAAGTTGTTTCAAATCCAATGAACCTTGAAACCAACCCATCAAGAAAAATATTCATAACCAAGATTTAAAGACAGAAGATATACGGTGATCAATGTTAATCAAGGCCAACATGTATACTACATTTTCTGCAAACAATTAAGCCCCACTCTTGGTTTTGTTTTATCAGTTTGCTGCTGATATGCTAGTTATTTAATTCTCCATGAACATACTTTAGCTAAGTAATTAAAACAACCCATTGGAAGGGATTTGTTCCTTTCTTTTGATGTTTCTCAAGTAAAGAAAAAGTTGTAGAACAAATGTTTCGACGTGGATGATAGGTATAATGTACATATAGATCTGTTGTCTCATAACAACATGCATGCCAGGTATACAACCCAATAATGTTTGATGCTCCACTTGGTTGATCTTTATAAAGTTTGAAAAATATGTGCATCACAAAATGTAAATGCATGCATGGGTTTCGAGGGATACAAAACTATAATAACAAGTTGCGTATCTATGCATAAACATTAACCATGTTGTTTATTTCTGAGTTAACAATTAGTTGGCCGGTGACACATGTTGATCTTCCGTGCATTTTTCCGACAATCGAAATAATGTAGCTCCCTTGTACGATGCAGGGATATTCGAGGAGACAATGTAAA
>JAJJMA010010694.1:0-10876 GCA_023529015.1 Papaver nudicaule | reverse complement strand
AAGAAGTCTGTAGTGGATGAAAATTAGCCATTTGAGTTATCTGATACTGTTTTTTGGTATATATAATCTATGCATTGAATTGAATTATTTCGAATTCCTCTATCCTGTTGATCAAATTATTTCGAATCCTTTGATTGAGTATCTCTAATTTCTCCCGAGGTGCTAGTGGTGGTTGTATTGCTGATTGTGGTGTTTTGCTAGTGGTGCTTTTGGTGGAGGCGTTGAAGGTGGTGGTGGTGGCTGTTAATGGTGGCATAGGTTGGTGGTGATGAAATTTGACTGCTGCCATTAATGGCGATGGAGGTGAGCTGATGAACGACCATTACTGGACCAGTATGGGATGATGATGAAGAAGAAGAAGAAGAAGAAGAGATCGAGAAATGAAAATGAGGCTAGCGAGATTTGAACCTCGCACCATTGTGTCGATTTTGAGTGGCTTGACAAAAATACCCTCAACAACTTGATTAATGACCCGGTTTTTTGATATTTTTACTTTCCACATATACCCTTCATATTTTGGCTTATCTACAAAACTGTCTAAAGAAAACAGAAAAATTAAAAAACTGGGAGGGGCGTTTACGTCTTATCGTCGTTGAAAAATTTCAAAATCTTTTTATGAAATTGGTTTAATTGTGTTACCTTACATTAGACACAAAATTACCATATATAGGGTCCTCGCTTCGCTCGGTCGGCCCAATGACTATGTTTTTATCAAAAATTTGTATCTGTCCTTACCAACGTAACAGTTCAATTAATCGTTCAATGGACATTGAATACAGTCAATATCGCGTCCATGTCATCGTCTTGTCTAATCAAAAAGTCTACTTTAACCTTTGAACCTTACTTAAACCCTTATGTCAAAACAACCGGTTGAAAAAGAGAAATTCAAGAATTAAGACGTCTCATTTCCATTCCTCCTCTTTTGCCTCACTCCTACATCTTTGATCTTCAATGGAAATTCCAGGAATCAATAAATGATTTCGAGGAATTCACTTTAGAGGGTTATTTCTTGTGTATCTAGGTTTTGATTAATTTTTTTTGTTTTCATAGTAGGGTTTGATTATTTAGTTACGATTTGGGCTTTTCATGGATTTGTTTCAATCTTTCATCACAGATTTTGAGTGGAGTTAGGGAAAACAGTGCGCCGGTTGTTTACGATTGTATTAGAAATAAGATTGATCGAGAAAAATCAAGCGGTGTCATGGGTTTTTAAGAAGGAGATAAAGAACCTAGGGCATTGTAATGGAAGGATTTTGAATTGTTCGGATTTGGGGTCTGGATTTTTTATAAGAAATTTGGGTCGCAATTAAAGTAAGGATTTCTGTGAAGAAATCAGGGTAATGGTGTTTAATGCTTTGATAAACTACTTGGCCATTAGAATGCCAATTTAGAATTCACGGTAATTATGAACTAAAGCCACATTACTTTGATTTGTATTTTAAGACGCCTATCTATATTACAAAACACAGTGGTGTTGTTTGGTACGACCCTATTTTGCGTTTTTCTTCCATAAATAGCCCTCCTCATTTTCTTAATTACGCCTCTGTATGTGTACATTTTCCGTCATTCTTTAAAAGGACGAGGGGCAGTATCGACTAATAATCTACCGTCGAAAGTCGAATGACTAAGTAGTCCCTCCGCATTTTTTATTTTCATGCCTAATGTGTAGTAATAACCAAAAATTATCAGGGATATATTTGTAATAATATCTACAGAGGTATCAGGTTCGAATCCCGCTCACGTTATTTTTCAGACTTCTAATTTATTCTCCCATGTTTCTTCTATTTCTTCAGCTAGGGCCTCCGCCACAACAACCTACAACAACACCACCTCCAACGACGCCACCAAAGACAAGCTGCAACCCTCACCAACAACACTATCACCTACGCCACCACCATTATCAGACCACTAGCTCTGCCGCTGCCGCTACCATCACCTCCGCTACCATCACCTCCGCCACCACCCAAGACAAGATGCAACTACCACCAACAGTATCAGCACCACCAACAACACCGCCACCACTAGAATATTATCACCATCAGCAACACCACCTCTACCGTCAACACCACCAGGCCCATAGCCATCTTAATTTAATCGCCACCAACACCATTTACCCCACCATCTTTACATCAGCAGGATAAAATTGAGAATCATTTTTCCCACCATCAAAAATCACTAGAAAAACAAAAATCACTAGAAAAACAAAAATCACAATCAAACAAATTGAAATCGAAAGTTACACAAAGACAATCGAATTTTAGAAACAATATAAGAAACAAACATAGAAAGAAGAAGAAGTTATGGTGGCCTAATGCTATTACATACAATAATTAGAATCCAAAATTGGACTTAACTTAAAAAACAAAAAAACGCATTACAGTAGTGTAACAATTTATACAAGCAAAACCCCAAATCAAAACGAGAAAATTACACTTCTTCTTCTAAAACAGTGGCGTCTTTTTCATTCAACCCAACATATTGCATCTATTTCTACCAAATCGATCAACTTGAGAAAGCAGAGACTTTCAATCTACTTCCCTCATTCTTTATCAAGCCAACAATCAAAATCACAAGCCTAAGCCTTCAAAGCAAAACAAAAATAACACACCTACCTAAATCATCACAAACCCATTTCATTAAAACCGAAGAAACAAGGTTTGTTTCTATAAATTTGGAATTTGAGAGAAGACAAGAATCAGCAGCAACGAAGAAGAGAAGAAGATTAAAAACTAGAAACATTCGGTACAGATGGGGCTTAGCCTTTATGGGAGTTCAAGAAAATGACAAAAATACCCATTACTTCTCCACCTGTTGTACATGCATTGAAAGTTACTTCTCCACCTGTCTCACACACATCTAACATACCTGCCCACAGTGCCCACCCAAACATTTTATGCGTGAGTGGTTGACTTCACTGCCTTGCTTGCAAAAATTACTACGGTTGACTGAGTAGGATTATGTGTTTCATTCTATTGATTCTCGAAATCCAAGGTAGTATTGGATGATGTTGCACACCACTAATTGTACAATATAATCATATATTAATTCATGTACAACTGCTGCAGCATGTGATAGTTTTGCGGAAATAAAAATAGTATGATAAAATAATATCAGTGTTTGTTAACGACTTTGCTTGCCGTCCTTAGTGTACCCAAGTGTTATCCTCCAAATGTGCGGAGAGTATGAAGAATCTATGTGTTACTACCAAAGACCAGCACCGCACATGAAGCAATAAATGTGGTATATCCAAAAGTTCTGTTATAGGTTTGTTTTTAGAAAAAATGGACAAAATATACATTTTTTATATGTACACAAACAAGTATAATTTATTTATTTATTTATCTTAGTACTGTTTAAAAACACTTTATATGGTACAATTTAGAAGAAGGATCCATCTATGTGCAACAGTCGTGATTTCGTTTCTATTCTTTAATTTTCAGTACTTGATTGTTAGTTAGTCAATATCACTATTCTTTGCTGTGTATTTCAACGCAGTGTGTAAATTATTAATTTTTCGTAACGGTTCAGTTTTGATGGCAAAAGTCCAATCCCGTGCCATCATGGCACGGGCAATATACTAGTTCGCAGTAAAGAGACTTGTTTGAACTTTGAACTTTGAACTTTGAAGGTCTCTTGCTTTTGTTTCACTAGTGATCATCTCTTTTCTTTTCTTGAGCTCGTCAGATGGTGACATGAACTCATCTATGCAAATAATTTACCATGGTCAGTTTTACTAAACTTGAGGGTTTTCCGGTCTCTTCAGGTCTTTAAAGTATTGTGACATGTCAGTTATGGTCTGATACCGTGTTTTCAAAAAAACAGAAAAGATTAATTCAAACTGAGGATAACAATGAAAAGCTTGGAAAATAACGGACAAAAAAATAAATAAAGCTTTAAAATGAGGACAGTTTATTAAATGACCCTTTGTCAATTTGGAAAAAAAAAAAAAAACAACTGTAAAAATACACTTTGAAATTCTTCCGGTCCTCATAAAAAACAACCACTATGGCACTCAAAAAGTGCACAAAATATCTGAAATATACAAAAGGTACAAAGGGGTTGAAAATCAAGCACTGTGGTGTTTGCTTACACTTGGGCAATTACTCGGTAGCTGCTCAAATTTTGATGCGATTACTCAGCAGTAAAATATTAAGCAGTGACTACTGAGTACCGCGGGATAAAATATGCCTACATAGAGGCACATATAGGTGCCAAGATGTAAACAAAAATTGCTTTTATCAAAAAGACCTTCACGGTGCTTGCTCTAAGACTAAGAGATTGTATGGTCCGTTTCATCATCTTCTTTCTAAAAGTGAAGGTCTGGCCACTTGCCCAGTTGCAAACCATTTCGGTCTATGGAAAGTTTTTTTTCTTTATTTTCATGGTTAGTAAAAAGATTTGTCGAAAAAAATTTGGCCTCTTTCTGAATGAATCATGGGTAGTCTATTTAGACGCACATGTATATTAATCATCACTATTATCCACTTCTTTACATAATTTTGCTTAGAATGTGCACACACGCATACTTTTTTTTTATAAGGGGATAGATAAATTAAACATCAAGAGGAAAAACAAGTGCCTCCCAGCATAGAGGACTTTGAGTTTTTGAGCCCATAATGGCCACATTGAGAATATCAGAATTTTTCTTTGTTCTAAAGACCTTACATTGGACAAATTCAAAAGATGTAAACCAAGTCTGATTTTTGTCCCAAAAGAGTGAATTTCTTTATCTTCAATTCTTCTGCCCATTCCAGTGCCATTTGAGCAGCTTGACAGTCCCCTTGTTCTCTGCTTCTTGCCCTACAGTTGATTGCTTTCCTTCCAACAGTTTCTCCTGTGTGATTGATAATAACAGCACCCAAACCAGTGATATCAGTTACATTATCCAAACTTGAGACATACATAATGGTTATTTCAGTAGTGGTGTTGGCTGTTTCAGGGATCTGACTGGTGACATTACTAATGGAATTGCTTGGGTTTAAGGAAGCCTGGATGAAGTCAGTTAAAAGTTTTAAGCTAACATCAGCAATGTACTTAGGATTTGGCTTTTTCTTTTGGAAAACACTTTCACATCTAGCTTTCCAGATGTTCCAGCAAATAGTGCCACAGACAGCACTCCATGGACCCAGGTGGGAAGAGATATTGCTTGTATCAATACACCAGTCTTCCAAAGTATTGAAATTTCTAGTAGCTTGCTCAATGTTGATATGACAGTGAGCCTAGACAGCTTTTGCCACTTTACATTCTAGAAGAGCATGTTCCCCTGTTTCTATCTCTTTATTGCACATAGTGCAGGTGGGATTTATGTGCTTTAGGTGCTTCACTAGATGAGCACCAAATGGCAAGATGTTTCTTCTTATTTTCCACACAAAGAATTGGATTCTAGGTATGGCTTTCATTCTCCATATTTAATCAGCTATCTTATCATCGCCTTGTTCAGAATTTCTATCAAGCAGATCATATAATGATTTGCTAGAGAATTCTCCATTTTTACTGTTTTTTCACCTTAGGGTGTCAGGATTTTCTCTGATGGGGTTTATGGTTATGATCCTGGTTATAATAGTCCAAGGGAAAATATCATTAAGGAGATCCAGGT
This sequence comes from Papaver nudicaule, assembly GCA_023529015.1. Lineage (NCBI taxonomy): Eukaryota > Viridiplantae > Streptophyta > Magnoliopsida > Ranunculales > Papaveraceae > Papaver > Papaver nudicaule. The sequence goes on along the minus strand of JAJJMA010010694.1, from coordinate 5,280 downwards.
TTCAACCCGTTTCAGTAAACAAGTTAGAGACCAGAGAAGGCAGAGAGGAATGGATGCAGCCTTCTTTAGGACTGTTAGGAGCTGGAAAATTAGGAATCCAATTATCTTTCCAGATATTGATTTCCTCACCATTTCCAACCTCCCAGATAGAGTGAGTTTTAAGGAGCAGAATTCCCATGTGGACACCTTTCCAAGCCCATGAAGCAGACTTGGGGCAGGCAGAGTGGAAAGGATTAGAATTAGGAAAATACCTGCCCTTCATCATCATGGCATAGATAGATGAAGGTTGTTTGAAAAGCCTTCACCCATTCTTAGCAATTAGAGACAGATTTTGGTATTCAAGAATTTTAAGCCCATTTCCTCCTTTCTTTTTGCTCTTACAAAGGCCTTTCCGGCCTTTAATGTAGTATCCTATCTTTCCACTAGATTTCCCCCACCAGAAGTCTTTGATTTTGTTCTCTATTCTCTTGATGATGTCTTTGGGGAGAACAAAGGTAGTCATAGAGTAAACTGGGAGGGTTTCTAGAACAGTTTTGGGTTTTTGGTCATCATACCTCTCCCAGCAGGTGAGAGATCATGAGTTTTCCAGCCTTTGAGACTATTATCAATTTTTTCCACTAGATTTTCAAAATAGGTGATTTTAGACTTGTGTGTGAACAATGGACCTCCTAAATACTTGTCATTGAGATTAATTCTCTGGACTTTGAGAATGTCAGTGATTTCTTTCTCAAGATTTGGAGGAGTTTTTGGGGAGAAAAAGATACCTGACTTTGAGAAATTGATCATTTGACCAGAGGATTTCCATACTCAGCTAGGAGGTTTAGGAGGTTTCTGCTCTGGTTAATGTCAGCTTTAGCAAAGATAAGGCAGTCATCTGCAAAAAGCAGATGGCTAATAGAAGGGCAGTTCTTGTTTACTCTAAAACCAGTCAGCAGACCTAGGCTTTCAGCATGAGATAAGTTCTAGAGAAGGATTCCATACAGAGGATGAAGAGATAGGGAGAAAGAGGATCTCCTTGCCTCAGACCTCTAGTAGGTTTGAAATATTTACTTGGGGAGCCATTTATAAGGATGGCAGAAGTACTTGTACTTATGCATTGAAGAATTAGATTGCACCACTTGGCACAGAATCCCATTCTTTCAAGAACAGCCACTAGGAAGGGCCATTCCACCCTGTCAAAGGCTTTAGACATATCAATTTTTAGCCCCATGAAATGAATCTCTTTGCTTTTCATTCTTCTCATGGCATGTATAGATTCATGAGCAACTAGGATGTTTCACAAAAGCAGATTGGTAGGGAGAGATGAGTCTATCAAGAAGAGGTTTGATTTTATGTGTTATGACTTTGGAGATGACCTTGTAAGCTATGTTGCATAAGCTTATGGGTCTGTAATCAGAAGGGGTAGAAGGATGTTGGACTTTTGGGATTAGAGATATGAAAGTTTGGTTTAGTTTTGTTAACATATGACCACTAGAGAAAAAGGCTTTCACAGTGGCAAGGAGATCAGGACTGATTATGTGCCAGTTCTTTTGGAAAAAACAGGCAGGGAACCCATCAGGCCCTGGACTGGAATTAGGTGGCATTCCAAATAGGGCATTTTTTATTTCCTGATCAAAGGGTATGGAACAGAGGACCATGTTGTCCTCAGCACTGATGGTGGATGGAATGAGGTTTATTATTTCAGGGTTTATGACAGGACAAGAGGTAGTGAGGAGAGTCTCAAAATGAATATTGAGACAATTTGCTATTTCAGCTCTACCTTCAATCCAATTTCTATTGATATCATAAAGACCATTAATATTCTTCCTTCTTTGCCTTAGGATGGCATTTTGATGGAAAAAATTAGTGTTCTTGTCACCTAATTGGATGAACTTTTCATTCCCCTTAGTTTTCCACATTTCCTCTTCATAGTCATAAAGCTTGATAATTTCAGCTTTTGTTTCTATGAAAGAGCAGTTATCCAGTCTGTTGCTAGGATTGGAAAGGATTGTGCTGATTTTACCATTGAGAGTGTTGAGGTTGTTTTGGATATTACCAAACTGTTCTCTATTCCATTTTTGTACTTCTCAGTGGTGAGGAGTAGGGGAGAATGATCTGATCCTATGGCCGGGAGGTGCCTAATTATGGAGCTGGGAAACATGGTGAACCAGGAGCCATTAGCCATTCCTCTATCTAACCTTTCTTCAACAAGACCAGGACCTATTTGTTGGTTAGACCAGGTGAAAGGGAAACCCAGATACCCAACATCTTTGAGACCAACTCTATTAAAGAAAGTGATGAATTTATTTATTTGAGTGCTACAAGCAGGGGTATTCCCTCTTTTTTCAGATTGGTTTAAAATCACATTAAGATCTCCAAAGACTAGCCAAGGACCAGAGATTTCCTGACTCATTTTTAAAACTTTATCCCAAGATAATTCTTTCTTATCATCCTTGTAGGGATTTACATACATACATGTGAGGGTCCAATGGGATTTAGATTTTTCATCCCAAATACTACAATCAATTTGGTTATCATCCTTATGAAGAATGGTTACCTTGACTGTAGTATCCCAAGCAATCACAAGACCACCAGCTGTATTAACAGGGTCTTGGCAAACAACATTGTAGTAATAGGAGGAATTTAGAACTTTAGTGACAAGATCCCTAGGATTTTTACTTTCAGAGAGGAATACTATATTTGGGTCTTTCTCATTTATCAGTTTCTTCAGATGGAGTTTAGTTGAGTTAGTTCTAATTCCTTGGCAATTCCATGCCAAGATCTTAACAAACTGCCAGAAATAAGACACACATGGATAATCAAATTGGAACAAATGCTGGTTTAAATTGTAGTTTATGCTTTTCACACTGGCCAAATGAATTTTGAAATGAAATTGAGCTCTTAAAATCAGAATGATGAAATTCATTTTGCATATGTGATTTTCATAGTAAAAGAAAGCATATAAATTTTTATGACTTGTTGAGTTTGAAAGTACTTGACCACTTGAAATCTCAGGGGTTAAAACAGCAAGGTCCAATGAACTCCTCTTAGATTGATCCGTTCCCAGAGATTCTTTGCTTTTCCCTGCCTTGAAGTTCTAGCAAGTCGCTTCACTTTGGAGTTGATTGCCTTTCTACCTCGAAGAGAGTCAATAGAAGCCGATCCCTTATTGAAATCCAGAGAGATGGGTTGATTACAGAAAGAGGATTTAGGTATTGGATTAGGGGTTGTAAGAGATGGAGGAATTTTTTGTTTCTTTGTAGAATCTGTTGAGATAGGAATTTCTTTCCTTTTAGGGTTTGCCTTAGCAATGGTGCCCTTAGGTTGAGATTTGGTGATGATATTTGGTTTGTTGGTCAAAGAAGGGGCACCCAAGTTGCTATTGGGCTTGTTTCTGGTCCATTTTTTCTGGCTTGGGCTTTTTCTGGTTTCTTGAGTATCTTTGGTATTCAGATATAAGGGAAAAGGGCCAAAACCCGGTGGACAGGAAGGTTCGCCCATGGCAAGGTTGCCATTTTCTGGTCTCAGAGTAAAAGGATTTTCAGAACAAATCTTTATCTTTGTTGTTACAGCTGTTTCACCTTTATCTTCATTGATACAGACTTGAGGATTAAGACTGTGATCATCCTGAGAGAGATTTGTATTTGCCAAGTGACTTGCTATATCTTGACTGTGATCATCCTGAGAGAGATTTGTATTTGCCAAGTGACTTGCTATATCGTTCTCCTTTCTGACATAGTTGGAAGAATTTTCAGTGTTCTTGTAGGACCAATCATTTGGGTTGCAGATAATCATGCTATCATTGGTCTGAATGTCTTCATTAACCAGCAGAGAAAATTTGTTGTTGTTGTTCTTGTAGAGGTTGACCTTTGAAGACGATGAAGAGCTTGACTGAGATGGATTGATAGCTAACTTTTCCATAGCAAGAATTGGGGATTCCACACTCTTGCTGGATGCTTCAACAGCCATACTTTTTGCTATAGCTTCTCTTCTTTTTGGAGTACATGAGTCTTTGTTATGATCTAGAGTTCTACATACTTAACACATCTTGAATGGTCCAAGAGATGGAGCATATTCTATCCAATTGTACTCTCCATCTACCAAACAACCAGTACCATAAGGAATTCTTTCTTTAACATCAATCGATACTAAAACTTCCACATTTTTCTCTTCTTTGTCTTGGCCATACGGATCTTAAAACAGATGAAGCTTTCCAAAGGATTTGACTATATCATCTAGAGTTGGGTATGTGATTTGACGTCTTGGTACTCTTTTCATAGTGATACTAAGCAGAACTCTCTCAAATTCTTCTTCTTGAATGGTATGAACTCCATCAAAAGGGATTTGTATGATGGCAACAAAAGCACCGTTTATAATCCAAGGTTTTGGGTAGTTGACATCAATCATATCTTCTGGGTGGTGGAATCTAAAATGAAAATAATTCTTTCTCTTTTTGAATGGAGAAATTATGACTTCTTTTTTGAGCCCCCAGAATCTTCTTGCATATAGATGGGCTTCCCTTATAGTAACATTGACTATACAGTGCAATTTTCCTACCGCACACCATTTATCATCTGTGGGATCAGCTGGTTTGAGAGAATCTGGTTTTAGAACCACAAGTGGCCTCAGAGGATCTGGCTTGTCAGGAACATTGCTCATGATTTCCGAGTAGCTTTGTTGTTTATGATTACTATTATTGGTGCTCATTGTAGGACTGAAATAAAATGATAACTTTTTATTACTGGTGCTCATTACTGGTGCACACAAGCATACTAGTCTAGAGTGGTCCGTCCGTGAAATGATAACTTTTTAAGACTAATGATGTAATAAAATGACTGCGAGATGGTGCGATTTGGTTACTTTGGTACCAGCACAAAGTGTACAATTCAACGTGCTTATCTTATAACATGGATGACATGCTTATCTTAAAACATGGATGACATTGTGAAGCTGATGGAGCATGAGTTACAGGACTTGTGGTCTTTTCCAGGAATAAAAGGAAAATTTAATCCTTCTATTTCAGAGTAGGTCTTTCACATTTTCATCGTAAAATAAGTTTGCTACTTTAAGGACGAGGGGTTTTTCATTAGGGACGAACACTAAAGGCCAAAATAGTGTTAGAATGGAGTAGTTTAAAAAACCCGTATCCACCATAATTAGGATTAGAGATTGAAATTAGGATTAGCAAATTAGATTATTGATTATCAAAAATATTAGATTATTAATTAGCAAATCATCCTTAGATTAGATAGTTAGCCATTATCACCATCACCACCTCCATTATCACCACCACCGTCTCTA
>JAJJMA010010691.1:0-10165 GCA_023529015.1 Papaver nudicaule | reverse complement strand
TCACACTTTACCCCTCATATTCTCTTTATTGTTTTACACCTAAAACATTTGGCGACCACAGTGGGAGGTCATTATCTCGGTTTTAAGAAGATATGGTTGAAACCAGGAGGCAGAGTTCGGAGAACACAAATTCTCCAAATATCCCTAGTGTCCCCACGAGTTTATCCACTGCAAGTGGGGTCACAAGCACCCAAGCTAGTGGCGCCATCACATCTGCTGGTCCCACAACCCCAGCCGTGAGCTCTAGCCCAACCAGAAACCCTAATCTCGCCTCAACCTCAACCCAGAGGGGGCCAACCTTATCCCCTTCTCCCTTGGGCGTGTCATCTCCTCTGGTGGGATCCATCACGCCTCCTTCATCCTCATCTCTCCAGAACGTCCAGCAGGGGTCCACCTTATCCCTATCCTGTTCCAACATGTCCCTATCTTGTGCTGCAGGGACAACCAATCATCATGTCAGAGACGCCACTGCTGGTCTCACCACCAAAAACGTGACTACTATCACTCCTAATGTCGTCCCCTCTCTAGTGGGACCCAACTCATCTCCTCCTTTCACTCCTACCATCACCCAATCTCTCGGTTTGGGCCCTACTTTGCTATCACGCCTCATATTGTGGGGGCCACTATCAATGTCGCTCCCACAGATAATGCTCCCATTCCTAACCAAGTTAGTCTTTCAGATCTGATAAAGACTTATCAGGAAGAAGAGGAGGATCCAGAAGATTTTGTACGAAGGTTCAGAGCCAAAGCTTTGGATTATCATAACAGGGTGATGAACGAATCACAATTAGTGGGGATTTGCATAGGAGGGATGGAGCCATGGCATCAACAATTAATGAGGAGATTCCAGCCCCGCACTTTCCAACAGCTCTATGTAATAGCCGGACAATACGCTGATATGGGAGATAACTCTGTCAACAGGGGACTGGGGACTGAAGGCCCGCACAATGAGGCCACCAACCCACCTCGACGCATCCAGAGTTTCACCACCTATGAAAAACCAGTAAGTCAAGAGGATAGTTTCTTAATAGAGAATTTATGTGAATTATTACATTTCTCAAGAGGACAGAGGGTAGACACGTTTGCTGCTCTCAACCGCATTGCTTTCAGCGCGGATTTAACTCCACCCTCACTAGAAGTTTCGAAGATGTCTCTCACATCTGAGCCCATGGTGAAGGATATTACCTTTACTGAGGAAGATATGATGGCCGAAGACGGGCATAATCGTGCCCTGTACGTCACAACACACGTCAAAAATGTGGAGTTCAAAAGAGCTTTGGTTGACACTGGAGCTGCCGCCAACATCATAACTCTGAAGACTCTGCGCACCGCTAGAGTTCCTAAAAATCAAATCGTGCATCATCCTGTCATAATGAAGGATTTTGAAGGAAACATGACTAATACCTACGGGTATGTCAACTTGGATCTCAAAGTGGGACCCATCCAATCAAGGGTAAAGTTTCATGTCATCGAGAAAGAACCTGATTACCACATGATATTGGGGCGTCCCTGGATCCATGACAACAAAGTCGTCCCATCTACTTATCACCAATGTATGAAGGCGGTGCTCGATAAAGAAATTATTCGTGTCACGACATCAGCATCCCCATATTCGCCGATATATGAAGCATAATTCTTTGAACCGAAAGAAGCTGCGCCAGAATTGCCTAACCAAGTCTATAGCATCCCTCTACCTGCATGGGACTCTATCAAGGACGAGAAGCCGCTACCACCCATGTCAATCGAGGAAAACGTGGAAGGCGCATCTACTTCATCAGGGCTCCTTAGGTATGGTTTAATTATGTCTCATAAATCACCTTATTCCAAAAGAAGTTATAATTTCACTACTCATTATGATGCCAAGGGTAGAACTATCTACTCGCGACGAAAATGTTAGCAATTAACAGGGGAGGATGGCGGAAAACCTCCCCACATCGAAGAATGTTATCAGAATGAAGGATCCTTAGAAGAAAAAATTCAGGAAGCTCCGCCACAACTACAGGATGGATCCGACTCCACTACTGATGCTCTTGAAAGCGTCAACATAGGGATTGATGAGGTTCCCAGACCTATCTCTGTCAGCTCATCCTTATCAGCAGAGGAGCGTGGGGCCCTGGTTAGCCTTCTCAAAGAGTACCAAGATGTTTTTGCTTGGACCTACGAAGAAATGCCCGGGCTAGACGACAAATTGGTGACACATCATCTTCATGTTTTACCCGGCTCAAAGACGGTGAAACAACAACCACGCCATTTTCGACATGAGATAGAAGAACAAATCAAAATCGAGATTCAAAAGTTACTCTCTGCAGGGTTCATCAAACCCATTCATCATCCTACTTGGCTAGCTAATGTGGTACCAGTCAAGAAGAAAAATGGTCAAATCAGATGTTGTGTGGACTTCAACGATCTGAACAAATGATGTCCCAAAGACGATTTTCCGCTGCCCAACATCGACATGCTGGTGGATGCTACTTGCGGTCATGCCATGTTCTCGTTCATGGATGGGTACAGTGGATACAATCAAATTAAGATGTACGATTCAGATGCAAGTAAGACTGCTTTCCGAACTCCAATTGGGAATTTTCATTATACTGTGATGCCCTTTGGGCTCAAGAATGCAGGTGCTACCTATCAGCGAGCCATGACAGCAATATTCCATGATATGATGCATAAACAAATTGAAGATTACGTGGACGATGTTGTGGTCAAATCAAAAACACGAGCATCCCACCTAGACGTGCTGAGACAGGTGTTTGACAGATGCAGAGAATACAAGTTGAAGATGAATCCTCTGAAGTGCGCGTTTGGAGTTTCTTCAGGCAAGTTCTTAGGCTTTCAAGTAACTGAAGAAGGAATCAAGGTAGACCCTACCAAAACGCAAGCAATCACCACAATGCCGCCACCAAAGACGGTAAAAGAACTCAAAAGATTCATGGGGAAGGTCTCTTACATACGGAGGTTCATTCCCGGCTTAGCACAATTCGTGGTCTCATTCATCCCTCTACTCAAGAAGGGAGCAGATTTCATATGGTCTCCCGTCCAAGAGGAGGCTTTTAGGAAGATCCAACAACTACTACTATCACCAGCAGTGATGAAGGCGCCAGTGCAGGGACGTCCTCTACTTCTTTATACGACATCAAGCGACACTGCTATTGGAGCACTCCTCGCGCAAGAAGGTGATGATAATGTTGAATATCCAGTGTATTACATTAGTCGTACTCTGAAGAATGCTGAACTCCGCTACCCGAAGGTAGAGAAGGCATGTCTATCCTTAGTCTTCGCAATCCAGAAGTTCAGGCATTATCTCTTATCAAACAGGGTCGTGCTAATCACAAAAGCGGACCCCATAAGATTCCTCCTGTCAAAACCGGCTCTACTCGGAAGGCCAGCACGTTGGCTACTACAGATGTCGGAGTTTGATATCGCTTGTGTGGCTCCGAAGGCAATCAAAGGCCAAGCTGTCGCAGATCTTCTTGCAGCCTTCCCTGGAGAAGATACCACCGCCCTGCATGAAGATGTACCTGGAGAATTCCAGGAAATATCCCTGGTCAAAGAGGATACTTGGTTATTATATTTCGATGGCTCCGCTACACCAAGTAACCACACTGGAGGAACTGGAGTAGTATTGGTTTCTCCTACCGGCGAGGTATTCTCACACTCATTGAAATTAGACTTCCGATGTACTAACAATTCAGCGGAATACGAAGCCTTCCTGATTGGGCTGTCATTGGCCGAACAAGCGGGAGCTACCAATCTGGAGATTAGGGGTGATTCCAAATTGCTGGTGAATAAAATGAATGGTGTTTACTCATTAAAGAAGGTCACTATAGCTCCTTATCGCGCTGAAGCACAGAGACTATTAACTCGTTTCTCTGAAGCCATTATCATTCATACCGGTCGAACTAACAACATGCATGCTGATTGTCTAACAACATTGGCTTCAAAGTTACAGTTTGAAGGTATGGAAACGACTTTCACCGTGCATAAGCGTACGCTTTCATCGACTTGGTTAACGCAAACTAGCGAGCCAGCGATACATGATTGGAGGACACCCGTCATTGATGAACTCACTCAATCATCACCAGAAAGGAAAGTTCGTCTCAAAGACCTGAAGAACTTTTTCTTATTGCATGGAATTCTTTATCATAGGAATTCAGATGGATCTTTATCCAGATGTCTTGGAGATATCGAGGCCCAACAACGACTTCATCACGTCCACAAGAAAATCTGCGGACAAAGTCTAGTGGTCACTCTATACAGACGACTCCAACGGTTGGGATACTACTGGCCCACCATGGACACTCAATCCAGAGAAATACAAGGCTCTTGCAGCAAGTGCCAATCTGCTGTGCACCATTCTGAAGCCTTGATGGTACGTTCCGTCGAAGATTGGCGTGAGCCTTACATCCAATATCTTCGAGATCATGTTCTACCTGCTGAAAAGAAAGATGCGGAAAGATTAAAAAGACGAGCAGCAAGGTTCGTCTTTCACGAAGGAATTCTGTACCGCAAAAGCTTTGGTGGGGATTTATTACGCTGCTTGGCAGATCCGGAAACGAGTACTATACTCAAGGAGATGCATGAAGGCGAACATCAAGCGATCTTGGCATGAAAAACTCCCCATGGCGTTATGGGCATACAGAATTTCTCCAAGGAGTTCTACAGGAGCTTCTCCATACTCTCTGGTATATGGTACTGATGCCATTCTTCCAGCTGAAATCAAGATTCCTTCGGCGCGCATCGCCATGGCTAGTGGAGTCTACGCCGACATTTCTGGTTCTAGGTTTGCGGAATTGGATACTGTTGAGGATAGGCGTACGAAAGCAGAAGCTTACATGGAAGTTACAGAAGAAGGATTTCTAGAGCATATGATAAGGCGGTAAAGCCAAGAGTCTTCCAAGTTGGGGACTTGGTATTAACGACTGCCAAGCATATTCAGCAAGATATGTCAGCTCCAAAATTCTCAGCTAATTGGGATGGGCCATACGTGGTGACTAAAGCGGCGCTTAGTGGCTACTACAAAATCTCTACCTTGGATGGAAAACCCGAAGGTACGGTAATCAATGGAAAATGGCTCAAACCTTATTACGTATGAATTTCTGACTACTTCTTTGTAAAATTTTATGATTCCTTCCAAGTTAGTGCAAGCCTCATTTGCACTTAACAATTGCAATCTTTATAAAAAACTTTTCATTCAGAAATACTATTTATTCAATTCAATTCAAAAAAAAAGAGAAACAATAAATCTTTCTTCAGAATAAGCCTTCTAGGAGTGCATAATCTTTCTGATACAAGCTTTCCATCTTTTCCTGAAATGCCGCGGTTTTAGCCGATAAATTTTGGATAGCTTTTCCCACTTTCGCAGTTTCCTCTGCAATTTTCTCTTTAAGGGTCTTTAATTCTCTTTCCCTTGCTTCCTCTTTAGCCTTCAGGTCTGCGGCAATCTCATGTTCCAGGGTTTTCAGGCTTTCCACCATTTGATTGACCTTCTCAGTTTCTTCATCAATGGCTTTTTCATCTTCATCGATGATCTCGGGATCAGGGCCATTTGCTAGAAAGGACAATCGGTCCATCTTTATCTTTTCAAGCCGTTGTTGAAGCCATCCAATTCTGAACTTGACATTTTCAGCTGATGAAAGTAGACGTTCCCATTTCAGAACAGTAGACAAGTCAACCTTGTGCAGTGATCCTTGCTCCATTTCTGCTATCATTGGCATCAATAATGCGATCATGGACACCAAGACTGTTGAGCAGTCCTTACCCAAGACTTGGGTAGTAGCTATGTGGCCGTATTTTCTCCATATTTTTGTATACAGGGAAACATACTCCTTCTGAACCAAGAAGCCACCAACAGATTTATATTCTTGGGATAAGGATCGCATCTCAGGATCAAAAAGAAGACCCGCTCTAATGCTATTCCCAGGAGGGACGTGATCTTCAAGGTCTACCACCGAAGCAGGACTACAAGTAGGAGAGTGGGGAATCTCGGTCATCTTCCTTGGGGGAGCACGAACACTCTTTTTACGAATCTGCAAAGAATAAAGAGTAAGGAGATATTCTCGTGTTTAATAAATGAGATGCATAAAGAAGGGGATTTACTGGTGAAGAGTTGCTCATCCTTGGTATCTTGCTTCGTGGATTACTGATACTGCTATCTCCTTCATCTTCATTCTACAGTTAACTTATGATTAATAAATTTCTAAAATATATATATGAGGGAGCACAAGTGAAGAATTACTTACAGAACTGGGAATCCAAGCCCTACGCTTGATAAATTGGCTCAAAGAAACATCACTGCTACTATTGCTCGACATGATATGAGAAAATCAGAAGATATATGGAGAAAATATAATCCAGGATGTTGCTGGGTGCATGTATTTATAGGCGCGGAGTAATTTTGAATTTTTGAGAATTCAAACTCTAGAAGTAATTATTGCCTACATAAGAGGAGTTGACACAGATGCATCTACAAGTGGATCGACAAGTGTGGAGATAAGGTTATACCCGTTGAAGTCCTTAGCTTGTGTCCATCCTGAAGGTATATCACGCACGGTTTTGAGAGTCCTGACCTAGTTAGGGTTCTCTGGGCGCTACTTGAATGGGGTTGGTCTTTGGGCCCTGCTTGGATTCCATGTTCGTGGATAAGTCTTCTATGCGGAGGCGGCTGGTCCATCAATTCTATGCTCACCCTGGAACACTCACGGTTCCATGCTGCGCAGGGGACTTAATGTTGATGGTGGTTTTTGTCTAGGAGGTCACAGGAGTAATTTTGCATCAATTTCTGGCGTCCTGGAATAGCTCGAGACAAGGTATGAATTTATTTTATGTTAGGGATAAGATATTTTGGTTGTCGTTAGCCATGCTTTGATATCTCACGACCCTAGCCAAGTAGCATGGTCTATATCCCTAGCCTATATGTAAAAAATACCTAAGCATGTGCATTAGCCTAGCTCATGCTCGAGCCAAACCTGGGCAATTCATGTCACCAACGCTTGGAGACACACGACCATCCCTTGGCCAAGCTTGGATGCCTCACGCCATCATTCCTTGGCCTATAGCCCTGAGCTTAACCCCGCCATCACCTTGGCCATCATCCTCTTGGCCTATAGCCCTGAGCTTAACCCCGGCCATCACCTTGGCCATCATCCTCTTGGCCTATAGCCCTGAGCTTAACCCCGGCCATCACCTTGGCCACCATCCTCTTGGCCTATATCCCTGAGCTTAACCCCGGCCACCATCATCCCCTTGGCCTATAGCCCTGCGCTTAGTCCCGCCATCAGCTTGGCCTATAGCCCTGCGCTTATCCCCACGGCCACTAGCTTGGCCTCTTCCTTGTCCTCACGGCCCCCGCCTATGCCCAATCTCTATCCACGACAATTCCTTATCCTTGTGCTCACGCCCCTTCTCCTTGGAGGCCCACGGCCAATCTCTGCCCTAGCCTTGGATACCCATGCTTCTAGCTTGCCCTAGTATTGGATATCCATGTCTTTGGCGTGCCTTGGCACTTGGGTGCCCACGCCACCTCCTTGGCTTGATTATGGGTACCCACGCTATTGCTCTGGCCTAATTTTGGAGCTCCATGGCTATGCCTTGGCCAAATCTTGGAGGCCCAAAGTCAGGGCATGGCTAAACCTTGGGGGCCTTACGGTTTTCCCCTGCTTGTGCTCATGGAGAGCCACGGCATTTTCTTCTCTCACAGGCTCTAGTTGCCCCCTTGGGACTAGAATATATTCCTCTCTAGCCTCCCCTCTATTTATGGGTCCCACTGATCCAAATCCTAGAGGATTATGGATTTTATTTAGTCCATAATACTCTAGTTTCCTAATCAAGGAAATCTGACAGCTCACGTATTTCCTCATGGCGTGATTTTTTACAGCCCAATCCGTGAGGAATTAGGAGGCGCTTCCTTCACGAAATATTTTCCACCGTGAGTTCTCTACAACATACTAAAAATTCAGAATTTTATCTAATATAAGCTGGCCTGGGCGATTTTATTAATGGATAACATGCAAACTGTCCAGAAATCCAAAAATAACATAAATGTTATGGCTCATCCTTTGCGCCTCATGCCTAACTTCTCAATAAGATTATTATACCATGCAACATGGCTTATTATAATTATTATGGCCTATCTTTAGGTCTTGTATTGGCAATGCTTATGCATTCTTGATGATGGCTACGCTGTGATAGCATCATTCGTCTGTTTTTCCTGATTATGGACTTGCAGGGCCGGCCCTGAAGGGGAAGCAGGGCAAGCTCCACTTTGGGACATCAAGGCCAAGGGGGCATCAAAAAATTATTTTTACTTTCAGGGTTATCCTCACAAAAAAAAATTAGGGATTTATTCAGGGTTAAATATAATTTTACTCTTTTCTAAACAATCTTCACCGGCCATAAGCTTAACAAAAACACAAATAGATTTCCAACCTAAACAATCTTTAATGGATCTGTATTCTCTTGGAATCTTGTTAACTATAAATTATTGATATTGACCATTGATGTTAATTCTATATAATTGTTTGGTACTTCATCAAACCAAAGTTTGAAATTACTTTGTTTCTTAATTATTGATTTGTGGATTGTAGTTGTATGTACGTAGGATTGGTTTTCAGAGATGGAAATTAGTGATTGACTTGAATCTGAATGTGTTTCATGCTTGTGGAGAGATGGCTATCAATTTTGTGATGAGTACTGGGCATGAATGGTAGCCTAGTGTAGTTTTAGGAAAGAGCTTGTTTCAATAATTGTAGAAAGAGTAAGCACAAAATCCTTAGCCAATGTCTCATGTTCAAACCTTGGCACCACAAACTTAAAAAAACACTGTCAAAAATGTTTCCCTCTTTCCAACTCAATGTACAGGTCCTAGTAAGTAGTCTGTCATTCCATGTCTTAGTGCTAGTCAGTAGTTAAGTGAATTTGAATTCTAACCCAGACGAACGAAAAGTTCATTGGGAATAGCTGTAAATTTTGTGTTTGTGTGGCAAAAAAAATATGGGGCATCAAAATGTTGTTCGCTTCGGGGCAAAAAAATCTCAGGAACGGCCCTGTGGACTTGCTTCTATAAATCAGTGCTATAATTCTTAATCATGGCTCATGGCCATGACTTATATTATGTTGGACATTCATATGTCTTCATTACTCAGAGAATTGGTGCATTACATGCCACAAGCCAATTTCTCATATTTATGGCAAACCGAAAGTCGTACTTATTTGACTAATGCCACAGAGAGTTGTTGAAATCCTCTCAGTCTAATTGGCGATTGCATAGCTCAATCCTTAGACTTATCTTATCTAAATGGCGGTTGCTAGCTCAAACCTTAGATTTATCTCATTGGTTTAAATGGCGATTGCACGGCTCAATCCTTAGACCAAACCTAAAAGAGATACACAAGCTTATCGCTTAATCTCTATCTTTATGCAAAAGTCCTGAGTTTACCAGTAATTGGTACGACTTGCACTCGGTCATATTTGACTTAACAAATCTTTAACAAATCTTACGAGAATCAAGTAAGTTACATGGGGGGATATTCTTTAGGGTTTTGGTTTGGCGGTCTACGGCACATGTGATTGCAACGGCTCAATCACTTAATGAGGAAGAAAGCTAAGTCGTGTGAACGTTGCTGAAAAGAGGGGATGAGAAAGTGGGCGGTTTATTCTTCCCTAATATTAGGCGCAAGACTTGCCCCACTCACTCCACACTCCCACTCTTCCACTTCTTCCACTTCTTACGAGATCAGTTGGAATTCTATTGCTATAAATAGGTCACTCGACCAGTTTGGAAAAACAATCTCAGACAAGTTCAGCAAGAACAAAGAGTTTAATTCAGTGCAAGTTCAATCAATCAATCTCATCGATAATTGATTAACTCTTCTCATTCAGCATTTAATATCTAGTGAGAACTGAATATCCAATCTTCTTTAGCAATTCAATCGTCAACATCACAGAAAGTCATAGCAATTCTCTGATCTCATCTTTCTTTGCTTCCCTCCCTAAACCAACCCTATATCCTCTTCTTGTAACTGAAGCAATACTCGAACGGCTATTTCTTGGTTTAGGTGAGACTTGTTCGATCTTGACCTCTCGAATTCCATTATAATCTTTTATTACATCATCACACTTCACACTTTACCCCTCATATTCTCTTTATTGTTTTACACCTAAAACA